>JAZHYW010003114.1:0-47963 GCA_037355805.1 Ixodes ricinus
CACCTCGCATCAAGTTGTTCTAAGTATGCACCCTTCTTTTCGCTTTTAAAGGCCAGTAGCTCTCAAGTTTTGCAGGGCACCTGGCCTGCCAAAGCAAATATGTTTAGGTCGCGTTTTTATTGTTCATCATAACGCTCACCCAGCAGTTGCTCGCAAATGCCCCGTGAAAAAAAAACAAAAAAACAGGAAAGTTGAGAGACTTGCATATTTTTTTTCTGATATTTTTAATACTCTTAGTCACCTGTTACCTCACATCGACAGACACAGACAGACGCTTGTATTGGACCGTGGCTTGTGCATGATGGAACGTTGTAACACCGTTTTCATGGTCGCGATCTTGCGAGCGTAGCAGACCGTTTTAGACGGGGGCAGAATGTCAGACGGACGCAGACAATGGCGGACGCCGACGCGCAGCTTTCATGGCCGCGTCTTAAGGGCGTTGCAGACGACGATAGACGGTGGAGGAATAACAGACGATGCCGGAGGCTGACGGGAGTTTGCCCGCACGACTAGCAGGCGGTGTCAGACGCCAGACTAGACGCACCGGACGTCGCAACGGGGGCCGAGCAGCCAAGCTAATCCACTAGTAATGGGCGGAGCCACCGATCTGTGGGCGGGGCTTAGAACGGGCCATGACCTCCACCTAAATTTCGTCTTACGCCGTAAATATTGCTCGAACATTTTTTTCCTGTTGTTTTCGGTGCATGAGCTTTACCAGACGCCAATCGAAGCAAATGCAGTCGGCGAGAAAAAAAACTAAAAAACAAAGTGTATTCTACGCAGAACCGGCAACTTTAAGCATACGGATGCAGACTTCAACTGCCTACACTTTATCTCTGTCATTTCTCTCTTTCTTTCTTTGTGTTAGTGTATCTTCTCGTTCGCTCGGTATTCTCTGTTCTTTTATTGATAGCAGAGCCACGCGAGCCACATGAATCAAGATGGTCATCAGGGGAGTCATTTTGCGAAGGCCGCCGCGCTCTACAGGCGCTTCCCCGTTACTCTCGTTTGAACGCTTCCGATGGTTCCGAGCGTGGAGCGCCGAGGGACTCGCTTCCCATACTTCTTTGCACCACGTACACAACACTTGGCCTCCCTCGCCGCGAACTCGGCGGAATAAGGAACGACACCACACAACCAAGAAAACAAAAACAAAGAAGCAAAGTGGGAAAAGTGAGAGGAAAATAGAGGAAGCCAGTCGATTGTCGGGATAAATAATCCATTAGAAGCCAGTGATCTCGGGCGAGCTGTTTTATTCATGGACCTTCGCCGCTAATGATGTCAATATTCGCTTTCTGGAGGACGGCGGCCGCGACGACGACGACGAGCAAACGACTGAAGCGACGGCACCAGCAGCGGGGGAGAAAACCCCGAATGAATGTTTTCGCTTGCTCGAATGCATACCGCACTATGTTGTCGCATTCTTTCCAGCTGATGTACGTAATACCCCCCTCCCCCCGGTCTGCTCCCGTCGTTGTTATCGTTGCACTCTTTGTCATTGTGGCACCGTTCTAGCGTCTCGTGTTTCAGTCGGCTTTCGGCCATGTGTTCCAAGTCGCGTGTACACTGGTGCCGAGGGCGCGCGCTGCAGAGTTTCGTCGAACATCAATTTATGCCCAGAATGAGTTGTGAGCGGAGTGCAGCACGAGGAGTGGCTTGCTAATGCCCTTCTGTTTGAATGCATCTGCGGCCCTATTTAGAAACCGACCGGCATACGAATCAGAAAGAAACCGATCACTGTTAGACCACAATTGTGGCGACTCGCCGTATACCAGCCGCGCGTACGCGGGGAGGGAAGCAGACGTTTTCCGTGCGTACGGAAATCCCAGTGCTTTATTCGGAATCGCGGCCTACCCGTCCGATCAAGATAAGCAGATGAGCGCGCTATCAAGCGCATCTGCCCCGCACACGATACAAGGCGCGCCTGCTCTGCGCGTCACGCCGCCTCAGCAATGACAACAACATGGATTTGAGGCCCAGACTGTGCTGTGTCTGATTAACATTACGGGGGATTCGCCAAAATGAATGACATCTGTCGACGTACAGATGAATGGCGAGTTCTATTCGTACTTTCGGTGATTTGGGTAGCAATACGACGTACAGGGTGCTCGCGCTACATCCAGCCTTCATGACAGGGGGAGAGTAATACATCCTGTTCTCCTATGTTTACCTTATGTTTGGGGGGGGGGGGGTGCACGGCGACTCTTGGTTCTCTAGCGAGCAATTGCGTGAGAGCTACGCTCTAGAAATGCCCCTGTGTCGTGCTTTGACTGATCGATGCGAACCAGCACGAACAAAATGATACAAGGGAAGTTCTTTTGACCATCTCGAGTCGAGGGACGCCACCGACGCCGCAGAGCATGAGTTATCGCCGGCTACTTCGATGTGCTGCCGAGAGATGGCGCTTCGCGACAAACGCGAGGCAGAGCCGTATATGTAGAGAGTTTGGCCATTCGTTGGGAAGTATAGGAGACAAATGAGGAGGCGCCATTGGCCGAAAGCGGGCTGGGCGTGCTCCAGGGCGTCTTCAGAAATTCGAATGTGACCAACCAGAAGCCGGAAATAATACCCTGGCGATGGTCGCGAGAAATAAACTTGATAAGTGCATCGGAGTAACTCTCGGACACTGAAAATATGGTGCACGTGATGTTTGAATCAGGGTCATCCGAAATCATGGTGGAAGAGTGCGACTAGCGGAACGATCGACATAATCCGTACGCCAAGCGCCAAGGGCCGGGAATCTGCCGTCCGTGCGGTCACACACTGTCCGAGCAAAACAGAGCTGAGCGGTGCATTTGTTTCTTATATCTTTTTGCATAATCATGATCGAAACATCACGTGCACCCTATTTTAAACCATAAAGGGTTACTAGATTTAACTCTTACGCGCTTATTAAAACGACCAAAACTGTTTCTCGCTACCACCACTAGGGGATTCTTTTCGGCTTCTAGTTGGCCAAGAGAGCATGCCAAGCCCTCTTTCTGCGTCTTGTGCATGCCCGGGCTCTGCCCGCGCCTCCCATTGACCAAACTCTCTGTATACAAGGCTCTATCGCGAGGACGCGGCACCAGCGCCAACCGGGCCATTACGGCACATATTGGCTATATTCAAGATGGTGCTCTGGGAAAGAAACCTTGAATACCAAAACAAGCAAGTCAAACCACTAAAAAAATGTGCATTACAGACACTCGCGGCGCGCTAAAGGAAGCGTAATGAAAATTTTCGGAAGTTTGCTAAAACCAAGATCCGGCTCGGCGATTCCTGTGGGGAAGCACGGCGCGTATCTTCGGCGGCTGGGGTAGATAGGTGCTCATAGTCGATGCCTTGCCGTTCACGAAGTAGTTGAACATGTTTAATGAATTGCATGTTCTAAGTCGCTCTCATGTATAGGAACCAGGCGTCTCGAATAGGAGGTCTTGAAGATGCGCCCAAAATACATTTTGGCAGATTCGGCATTTTGTTTTAGGAACACGTGCACTTTCTTTTCATCCAAGGAATCAGGAAGGCGTCTCGATCCCGTATAAGTACATTTTAAGAAATTCCGCATTTGCTCCTCGGCGGTGAGACTTTCAAAGTAAGCGATACTCACCTAGGGGCTTCAAAAACAAACAAACAAAAACAATAGCTAAGCGTAAGTAACATACTCCACCCGGAAGTTCGGCCATGTGTGTTTTTGTTTACCTCCGAACATCCTGCATGTGTATCGTAAACACGGAAAGTAACCTCTGGTCGGTCTTATAATAATAAAGATTGATGAAAACAACCCAGAAAACCCGGATTGAAGTTATTTTAGAAAATAAAAAACACATATGTCACGTAAAGAAATATTCATATGCAGCCTTATTTTCTGGTTTCCTTGTCCACAGTCTGCATTGAACCATCTAAGAGGCTGCTTGTTTCTAGTAGAACAACACCTTTTATTCCGTTTTTTTTTAAATTGGTATTAGGACAAGTTTTTTATTGGATCATCACGCTTCACGTTTATGTTCCCCGGAGGTCGGGAAATCCCACGACCATTCTTTTTCTTCAACATAAACGGCGATAAACACCAATATACTTTCCGCCACCGAAAATTAAAAAAAAAACGATTCTGCGGGTATGTACAAACGAAAGAATTACCCCAACATCTATAAACAAATAAAGCCCGAGAACAAGAAACCTTTCTTGTACATTACTTGCCTTCACTGAACTACGTTCCGATTTCCTTGATTGAAGTTTAAGGGATCGTTACCCTAATAATAGAGTGTTTTAGGAGATCGTTCAGTCCTTTCCGCTACGCTATTCCAATCCGCTACGTCCTCCGCTATATGTAGCGTAGCGGAACCGCTATTTCAAGTTTTAGTACAATGTTCGCAAACCGCGACACATTACAGCGTTACGATAGCTAACGCAACTCCACTAGCGGCTCTTTCAGATACCAAGGATTGCGTAAAACAAAAGTTTGTAAATCAATCCTCTGCATTCTTTTTATTAACGTCGCTATCTTAATAAAATATTCTTTCTTTAACGAATAAAGTGCTAATCTTTGCTTCTTTTTTAAGTAAATGAATATTATGTTTGTAATTGAATACAACTTACGGCCAAGCTGTTCTAGCCAATCCGGTATGAGTCAAGCGCAACCGCCATCGAGAAAAATCTTCAAAAATAAGTGACAACGACCGCAGCTCTTATGTTGTGTCGCTGCGATCGGTCTTTCATTCATCTTTCTCACTGTTCACCAAAAATGAAACGCCACGGAAGTCCCTCAGATCCGCCTGCTCGCTCGCTCCCTTGGTTGGTTCTGTCCTCACAGCAGAAGGGGCTGAGCAGGAGGCCGCACCCATCAATCAAAGCACGTCGAATTGCGAAGCTTGTTTTTTCCCCCGTGAGTGTATTTAGCATGTCCGCCATAAATCGTTACCTGTTGAAGTCGTGGATCGGCTTTGTCGCGGTTACTTCTCGCAGCAGCAAGATATAATCCGCCCATCAGAACCGCGATCGCTAAACGGACAGACCAGACAGGCGCGGCGTGGCGGCCATCTTGAATTGCGTCCCTCGCTGGCCCTCCCTAATCTCGCCGGGACTCGCTCTCGCGAGACCCACGCTAGGGCACCCCGCTACGCGCTCTACGTTTCTCGCAACTCTCGTAAAATAGCGCGCCTCCGCTAGCTTCCGCAGCTCCGCTAATTCTCCGCTAGCATCGCACATGCGCAGTAGCGTCGTCGCTCTAGTGTATAGCGTAGCGAGGGATGCCAAAACGATCTACTAAAACTCTGTAATGTTATGCTAACCGTTACGGGGTTGGCACTATTACTAATCAGAATCGCTATTGCGGGTGTACGGTGCAGCCCAAAATTGAAAATCTTCGGAAACCTCTAGCGTATCCAGGCTGCAGTTCTTAGCTTTGGCTGGTGTATCGATGTATTTTTAGTTGTGCTGTTTGCTTTGATTTTTTGTGATCGCGTCAGATATCGGTATTGGGCACTAAAACAAGTAAAGCAAATTTTAAATATAATCTTTTTTTTTTTTACAAAGTAGGCAATACAGGCAGTGTAATGTAGACGAAATTCACGCAGCCAAAACATCCAGTCGATAATTTTTATTTTGAAGGGAAAACCCACAGGATACCTTGATACGCAGCCATAATAGAAAATTACGAACTCGACCACTAAGCAATGGGATTCAGAGCCTCAGATGTGAAAGTTGTAGAGAAACCATTGCTTTAGTTTCACCTGAAGTCCAAACGCAGCCGACTCTACGATGCTGATGGGATCAATCGGACAGCGTAAAAATCGCACCATCGTGGTGTTCGTCATGTTTCTGCACGTGTTCTATCATCGCTGAACGAATCGCAAACAAAAACTAAGCCCAGTGAATTGGCGCTTTTGATGCTGATTGATTGGTCCCATTAGCTTGTAACCTCGGCTGCACCTGGATTTTTTAATTCGAAGTCACTTGACATAGTATCTTTCTGCTTGTACAAACATCCACTGATGTTGAGACCATGTTATACTTTGGTGATTAAGAGTTCGTGGCTGAAAAGTGCCTGAAAGAATAACATGTTTCGGGCTCATATATAGAGAATGCGGAATGTTATTCTGCTGGCCAATATATCCCCACCAATATCATATCGTTGGATTTCTTTTCAATGTCATGCACATTAAAAGTATGGATTTCTACTTTGCACCTTGTGTTCAAGAGTATGACGGCACTAAAAAAACAATTGCAAGATACGCGTTTTGAAGACAACCGTGAGAGGCATCTAAATTATCACCAACAGGTCGCTCATAAATCTGCAAAAGCAAAAACGAAAACTTGCTCGAACGTTTTAAAATTTGAAGCTCAAAAATGTTATTCAGGTGGTCTTCCAACAACATTGTTGAAAGAAGTTCCTTTTCAGTACCCTTGACCGACAAACTATGGACTAGTTACCTGAAAAACCTAAAACGCCTTAAAGAATGTCAGCGAAGGAAAGTGTCGAAATGTTTTAGTAAAGTAAGCACTTTCAGCCTGCTTCAGCTAAAGTGCGCGTACTCAAAACCTACTCCGTTCTTCATTAGAAAGACTTGCGCCTCCGCGCGCCACACAAAGGCCACCATCCTTTCACACAAAGGGCGTGCGGCCCACCTAGCTTGAAATTTAAAACTAACCCCACAAAAGCGTGGATACCCTACTCCTACCCCAATATTAAAGAGACGTCTCGGGGGAACAGCCATAGGCACTCAACTTTTCCCTTTCTCTTTCATACTCCCCTCCCTCATCCTGTTCGCTTTCCCCGTTGCCGCGGTCCAAAAAATTCATTACTTGCCGACACTTTTTCACTCTACAAGGTATCCGTTCGGCTTTCGAGCGTGAAAGCTTAAATGGACCACCCGCAAGAACAATGCGAAGCCTGATACCCTACCAACTTGGGCATCTTGAAAGACGCCTTTTCAGGCACTGGGCTATAACTCCGTTCCCCCATAAGCTGATAGTGCGGTGGAAGCTACATGCTCGTTAGACCAGTCATCTTTCGCCTCGTGATCACATTCCCGCCCATACTCACACACAGAGAGAGAGAGAGACTTCAGGTGATAAAAAGGAGGCGGTTGAATGGGTTCGGCGAGAACGTAACTTCATCCGCATTGTCAGCTTATGGGTTAGCGGAGTATAGAGACACGCACTCCGTAGACGGAACTCTTCTCTCCAAAGCCCGTTGTTCTTCGCTGCGGTGACAGGTCTGCCTTAGCCTTTTGAAAGGCCGCTAGCTCTCGTAGATAGAGTACCGTCCCTTTTGTCGGACGTTCTTGGCGGAACTTTGGAAACGGAGGAGGAAGAGGATCTCGTTTGTAACCGGTTGAGAGTGTGCGTTCGCCGCTCCGGAGTTCCTTGATGACGTGGGGATTCCGACGTGGGCGAGAGAGGCGTTTTAGCCCGATTACTATGTAAATGTAATCGTTTCTTGTCTGCTCTCGAAGGGTTTTCTCGTGATTGTAGCCACTCGGGCTGACAGCTAGCCCTTCTTCGCCGATAGAGAGTACGGGAATTTCCGAGAAGTGAATCTTTGTTGAAGTGTGAGGAACAAAATTAACTTTTGAATGAGAAGAAGAAATAGTGCGTAAATTTCGTAGGCAGCATCAATATAGATATTATCATTGAATCTCCCCCAAAGGGGTGGTCTTGCATTTTGGCGTCCAGCAAACTTGAGTTCACGACCGTTGCCCATTTCGATGTGAATGTGCGTCGTTCCGGGAGGGGGGGGAGGGTTGCGCAGTGTTGTAGGCCTTACCGAAAAAAAGTAACGAAATGCGTTACTCATTACTTGCAAAAGAAATGAACGCGTTCCCAACCTACGTTACCTCAACATAAAATAGACGCGTTAACGTTACCGATAAAAAGTAACGCACGTCACTTTTGCGTTACTTTTTATCAATAAATTCACGGTAACAGCTTTTCTTTTTGGCGACATCGTTTTTCGGCACTGGACAAAGCGCGTGTGGGTGTTGGGTTTTTCTAAAGTGGGACATTTTGCGTGGGGAAAAGACAGGCAAAAGTTTTATGGTATGTGGAATAAGAAGAATAATGAATGACTTGGCGCCCATTTCTTTTTTATAGGGGCTCGAAAAGAAAATATTAAGTGTACTTTTTTTGAGGTCTTGGGAACAAGATGTAAAGACTAACTTAACTACGTTACCCCTTACTCGAAATAAGTAACGTATGTTACCCGTCACCGTTTTGAGAATGCAATGAGTACATTACTACGTTACCGAAAAAGTAACGCGATACCGGTAACGACATTACTTGCAACGCGTTACCGCCAACACTGGTCTTGCGTGATTCATGTTAAAAACCCAAGGTTTGAAACGGACTAGTTACTTTCCTACAGCCCTGAACCAGTGCCGCGTTTCTCGGAGGCAGACGCCGACCGCTCGGTATAATAATATCTATTTGCCAAACGATATATTTTTTCCTACATTCAGATACTCCCTCTTGGCAGGTTGCTAGAAGCAGCCGCTCGAACCTCTTCCTGCATTATGAGAGGTTTGCCAAGAAACTAAGCGGGGTCCAGAAATCCGATGAATTGAGAAATAGAACGCCATCCTTAAAAATCCCTATCCTAATTATAGAATTTTGACGTCGCGCTGATTTGACAAGAGTTCTAAATCAAGTGTTCTAGAAAAGGTGCCCCAGTGTTCATCTTCAATCCTTGCGTTTTGTTTTGTAAATATCCTGGCTTTTATTGTATTTTCTATCATCTCCTCATCTAGGTGGGGTTGATCTATCAGCTTTAGTGTATTCTGTCAAGAGTGCCACTGACATTCAGGGTGCGGTGACTGCCAGAGTCTGACATCGGTAAGCGCCTGTCAAGCCTGTTCTTGTGTGAAGTGCGACAACCACGGGACACATTTTAATGTTGACCAAGTTGGTTACGTGTTCATCAGAGCTCCTGTGTCAAGCTGAATTGTATGTGAGTCTGCAGAGGGTTCTTTAGCTCAATGTACATGAATACCCAAACGTCTACAATTTTTCCGATGTGCGAACTATTTATTTTTATTGAGATTAAAACTGGGCTTTTTGGTAGTGCCACTTTTATTGCTACATTTTGGTAAAAATGTACGAACGCACGTGTAACACAAGTTAAATTACAATTATTTTGAATTAACAACGGTGAAGTGGCAGTGGTGTGAGGTAGTTTTGAGGAAACAACGCCGTAATGCTATTTTTAGTTGATAATAAAAATCGGACAATTTTATGTTCCCCGGTTTAGTTAACTAATTAGTTAATTTAAATATTTTGTTAATTAGTTATATGAGTACATTACTAGGTTACCGAAAATTACAGTTAATTTTGCCGAGAGAAACTTTACAGGGACCGAAATCGATCAAGTATCCCTATTACAGGGAGCGACCTGCGCCGCGCCCTAACGGTGCACGTGGATAATGACTGTTGATGCTCGAGAGCAGGGTGCAGAATCAAACCAATACAATTTCAAGCAGACCAGTTTTACTGTGATGAAAATGCAATTAATGCAAAGGTGCAAGCGAGCTCGACATGAATGACGATAATAATTCTAGGAGAAGGGGAACAAGGGGGACAAAGGACAAACAAAAACCTCCAAACACAGCTAGGCGACTGGTGCGCGACCGAAAAATCTACCTGGTCCTGGTATCGAACGAGGGACCTCTCCAGTTCCAGTGGAACGGTCTACCAACTGAGCTAACCAGGAATTGGACGTCAGTAGAGCAACTGGCTTTAAATGAAATGTTTCGGTCGCGGACCAGTCGCCTAGCTGTGATTGGAGGTTTGTGTTCGTGCTTTGTCCCCGTTCTTCCCCTTATCCATGGATTAATGTTGCCATTCTTGTTCAGCTCGCTTACACTTTTGCATTAATTGCATTTTCATCATAACCTTAAAATGCAGGCCGTTCACCCTTGTTGGTGTTAGACTGCTGGCAGCTGGTAAAACCCGTTTGCTCCACTGACAGTCTTACTCCTGGTTAGCCCAGTTGGTAGAACGCTCCACTGAAAAGAGAGAGGCCCCTGGTTCGATACCAGGACCAGGCGGATCTTTTTCAGTCGCGCACCAGTCGCCTAGCTGTGTTTGAAGATTTGTGTTTGTCCTTTGTCCCCTTGTTCCACATCTCCAAGGATTATTATCGCCAGTTTTACTGTGATCATTTAAAACAAACCTTTCTCGCAAAACGGATACCAAAAACATTTACTCTTTACCGTTTGTTTATCATTTGACGCTTCCTATGTGCATTTGTTCTGTATCAAAATGGAAGAATCATCAGGCAAAGGTTTATATAAGGCTGAGCACGAGCAAAACGTAAGTGCTCTTCTGAGCGAATCGGAGCATTGAGCTTGATATCTAGCTTCCACTTTGCAGCTGCGTAACATCCTACTGCAACAAAATCAGAAGGCAAAAAAAAAGTTAGAGAAGTAATGTTTTATGCGCCGAGAAAGTGAGGGCGAGGAGGAGACTAGAGCGCGGAGGAGACGTCAGAACGCCGAGCTCTGGTTGGAAGGATTAGTGGGTAGACCTAAAGCTAGCTGCCTTTGTCTACACTGCACTCGTCAAACGCGTTCCAACGCGAAAGCCAAACGCCGGACACCGGTCTTTCACTGACTTAGATCAAAATAATCTGAATTCAGTCATCTAAAATTAATTTAAATAAAAATATCAAACTTGTTTAACAAAATGCATTGTTTTTCCTGCTCAAGAGCCATTTTGTAATGGCGGGCAAATCAATGCCTTGAGCTAAATTGTGTCGAACACGCGGAACGGTCTCATAGTTTGGGAAGCGCTTTGGGCCACGCATGCTCAGTCTAGTGACACAGTGTCAGCAGCTCGTTATTGCAGAGAAATTTCCACAACTATTTTATTCTAACGTTACGTCCATAACTTGTGGGTGTGTTCGAAACAAAGCTAAAAACAAGCTATCATTCTTTTCCTTAGATTCTAGTGTAAAATTTACTGTAAAATATTCAACTAAGCGTCTTCGCGAACTGAAACAAAATTACCAAAAATAAAATTATTTCACTGATCCTTAGTTTATTTTAATTTATGTCTAATGAAGACATGATCGGAGCTGGATTTTGATTACTGAGTGTTTCCTAACAGATTAAAATGTTGATTTCAAACGTGCACATAATTCTGCAAGCTCAATTTATATTTATTTTACTTAATTAATTGCATTCTAACACGTTCTTTTTTGGTGGCCATGGAAATAATTAAATTAACATATCTCTGTGTCTTTAGGGAAACCTAAACATTTTCATTCTATCCTTGAATTGAGAGTGCAAGACACAAAAATGTATCCACCAAAACTGACGGCGGATTTTCGTGCGCATCATTTTTCCCCGAAACTAGCCCCACCAACGCGGTCGTCACGCCATCTCTCGTCAATCGATAGCTACGATTCCGCCTTCCTGTACGGCGAAGCGAGGTATGGACGGCTTATTCATTATCAGTGACCCAAGTTCTCGTGCTTGAAATTCATCGATATCTTAAGAAAGGCAGGGCGTGGTCAGCCTCAAGCTTTTTACATCATCCGATAAGAACTCCGAAGAGAAAATCTCCAAGAAAAAGGAAGATATTAAACCAGTTTGTGAATTTCTTGAGCTGTCAGTAACCATATAATTTCTGCATGAACGATAAAACACTAAAAAGCTAAAATAAGTTGTCCTTTTGCTGGTAGAGGGTGCGGCTAAACCATTATTGATTTGCCATGTTACTATTCGGGAAGGCGCAAGAGAAAGAGAGGTTGCTATTCGAGAGGTTGATAAAGCAGGAGGGTGCGCTTAAAGCAATACTGTCTTGGTTTGTTACTATTTAGGAGGGTGCGAGAGCAAGAGGTTGCTATCCGAGAGGGTGCAGGAGTAAGAGGGTGCGCCTAAACTACTATTGTTTTGCCTTGTTACTATTCGGGAGGTTGCTATTTGAGAGGGTGCAGGAGCAAGGATGTGCGCCTAATGCACTATTGCTTTGCCCTGTAACTATTCGGGAAGGTACAAGAGCAAGAACTTGGTATTTCTGAGGGTGCAAGAGGAAGAGGGTACATATAAACCACTATTGTTCTGACTTGTTACTATCAATGAGTGTCCAACATACTACGCTAAAAACGTTTGCTCATTTCTCCCGAACGTTTTCTTTGAAGCTTAGACAAATACTTTGCTTTAAACTTACGCACTTTTGGCTTTCGTATTTTTTTCCAAACAAAAACTGCCTTTAATTGAGTGCGTTTTGAGTGGGAGCCATTTGTAATATTTATGCCTATTGAACGAACCTCTTCAATGGGCGGAAGTGACGAGCTTAAGTGGATGTCCTTTGTTTTATTCGAATCGTTGGTATGTTTGCTGTCCGTGCGACCGCCTCTCTTTTGAAACTAACTTCAGCAAGGCGGCGAGACATAAAGCGCGTTCATTCAGGTATGTGGCATTCCATTCCAAGTAATAATTAAAGCAGTAAAAGTCGTACTTGGTCCTACTTTATCCTGGATTAAATTGCAGCAAATGTATAAGGACCTCAAGGGGACGTCTTTTGTACGTGCTCGCACTATGCGAAGGTTAAAGCGGTAATCCAGCGATTTTTTTAGCTATCCCAACTAACTATATTTTCTAAATCCCCGGCCTTTACCCTTTCCTGTATGCTATCTAGTATCGCGAAATGCATAATAGTTTTTGAGAAAACGGCAAATGAAAATGATGCAAAAACCAACATTAATATATACCAGCACTTTTCAGTGTCTTGATATGAGTGGCAGGCATGTTTGCCAGTGGTGCAAGCATTCTAAAAAATAGACTGTGCCAAGCATTTGTTCCGTGTTGGCGTGCGAGTACTGGAGCAAGCTTCCAAAATATTTATTTGACACCATTAAACGCCTTGGAATCAGTTGAAAACAAATTCTATAGTCCAAAAAGTGATCCCGTGCCTTCCGCTGACATTGCTTTTTGGTTGTTGACGGTAGAGACTTTGGGATTCAATTACACTGTGAGGACCAAATCTTTTAATTAAATAAATTCGCGAAATAAATTTTGTTGACACTAATATATTTGAAATACTATTTCAGCGATGTTTGTTGGTGTGTTTAGTAAATGTTTAGGCAAATTGGGGACCATAAATAAATCGCGGAAATACCCTTTTATCACAGGAAGCGCATCTATCAGAATTTACACTCAGGTTTATAACCTTTCCGGCCGTTCAAAGCAAAGTAAAACGGATATTATTAGTAATAGCTTTTCCTCGGTGCCTTTTTCTTCGACTTCAAAGTTTTCTATTTTTTTCTCATCAGAGTTTCGTGTTTTAAACATCATGATATCAATTTTGTTGCAGGCTTATTAGGTTGGTTGTTCGGAAATTTAGCACTGTTTTCCAAGCGCAAGTAAGATTCACACACTATATTCTCCTTGAATAAAAAAAAATAAAAAGAAAAAAAGAAGTCGAGGCACAGGCAAGGGTTCCTCAGCAGCAAGTCAACATATGAAGCCTTAAGAGAACCCTAATGGTTCGAGCATTGAATCAAGAAAATTAAAGTCCAACCAAATTGCAAAAACAGAAACCGCACATTTCATGTTACAGTAATCGAGTTTGTTGAATTTCAAGTATTCCACCAAAACGTAGAAAAAAAACATGAACATTTATCTTAAACTTGTTACTCATAGGTTGCAATTCAGCAAAGCTCAGTTCATTTTCTCGGCTCACCTGCTGTAGTATGAAAGGTTTCAAGCCAGCTTAGGCTCTTCGAGTACTTTTATTACACTCTGCACACTCTCCTTAACACAGACTTCCCTAAATCGTTCTCCACCGCTATTGAAGATGTGGCAAAGGTGCTAAGATCTTATTGTCACGTGAAGTCAAATTTCCTACGCCAAATATAGCGGGGACACTTTTCCCGCTAAAATTGGCTGGAAAATTGTGACACCACGTGACATAATGTCTCATTATACCGTGACGTCACACAACTTTGACCGTCACAGTGCCACATAACTTCACAATTTCGCCACTAGGTTTGGCGAAAAAATTTCCCGTTAAATTCAGCAGCGAAAAGCTTCCCGGAACGTCACGTGACTTACCATTCTCCCTTCTTAGTTCAGTGAGAAAACATTTTACGTGACGCAATATGACGTCACAATATCCCTCTAAATTTAGCGGGGAAATTTCTTAACTGAGATTTTCTAAACTAAGCCGAGAAATGCTTCATGTAACGCTACAGATTCACTTCAGAGTGATTCCCGGCTGAATTTGACGAGAAGCGTTTTCCCATAAATGTAGCGGGCTACAACATACACCTATACTACACTACATCCGGGTCCGAAACTCCGAAAAACTGCCTCTGTTGGCAGCTGTGGAATTTACTGTAGAATGGCGGACTAAAACCGCAACGTCACGGCACAGTTAATGCGTTGGGTCGGTCTAGAAGGCAAAAATGCAGCCACATTGATGAGCGCAGTGACGTTGCACTTTCGACACTGTTTGATTGGCTCTTCGGCTCCTAGCGTTGGTGGCGCTCCGACATTTCGCTATCTTATGGAATGACTTGCACGTTCCACGACGTCAGTTGTTCCGCCATTGTGCAGTGGTTCCGACCTTCTAATAATCGGGACGTGACTTTCGAAAGGGGTGTATTGGCGCAGCAGCTACGAACCTGCACGCAGTTTCTAGAGGGTTCTAATCTGCGTCAAACTGGGCAAATCTGAAACAATGACCCTTGAAATGATTCGGAAGGCTTATGGCGAAAAACCAGTGAGGCGTGCGAGCTGTTATGAGTGACACTTGCGGTTTATGCATGTCAGAACATCACTCGAAGACGAAGATAGGTCGGAGTCTTCTTAATATGTACGGCTCCGCAGCGCAGGCAATGAGAGTTGCTGAACTCCAGTGCGTGGCTGAGCTCCGGCGTCTGGAACATGTCATCCGACTGTTGTGCTCAGCGCTCTACTCCACTCATGCATCGTACCCAGAGTGCGCAACAAATGCCGTCACAAAAGCCGGAGTGTCCTGCTGTCGGATGTCGCTATCCTATAGCGGGTAATGACAGAACTGTGCCGGCAAAAAGTAGGAGCGAACGCGAGTGTCGTTGTCGTAGCGGAGTATCAACTGTATGGCTGCTAATACTTCCGTGGACTCTAAAGCTGGAAAGCGAACTGCAGCACAGCAGTCATCCACCACGCCCACCATTGCTGCTGTGACACTGCCAGAATCGCGATCAGAAACAAGGTGACGCTGCTTGTACATGTCCCGCGGGTAAATATAAATACTCGCAAATATTGTGGACGACGTCATTTATTCAGGAAGGCTTGTAATTCATGTTCAGATTTTCCACGAGCCACGGTTTAGTACGTAGCAAATAGAAAAAAAAATATCACTAAAATCTGTATTCCTTAAACCGGGAGCAGCGAACGCCGAAAATCCCTAAAGAATGCAGGACACTCCTTCATTTTCTTTTGCAATGTTCAAACTATTTTCCTGTGTGGTCGGTAAACACTGTTCCACGGAGGAGGGGAGTGCGGGACGGTGGCAAATAAAATATCTGGGCGATATTTCACTTCAATTTGTGTAAGTGTAACTTACTTGTATCCCATGTCCTCTTTCCGTTCTTTTTTTTTTATTCTACTTTCCACCTTGCCTATCTCTTCAGCTTCCTTCCTCCTTCACTTTGCGTCAGCTTTTGTTCTGCATTCCCTTTATCTCACATTTTCTTCAAATTTAACGGTAGAAGAGCTCAAATCAAGTACAAAGCAAACGCTTAAAGAATAAATATCTATAGCAAGTCGGTTTAATAAGGAAAATTTTGTCTTCAAGAGGATGACGGAGAGCAAAAGGGGATAGATGAAAATATAGAAACGTTTCTTTTTTAAAGTCTAACCTCTCGAAGCCGCTTTCTGACATAAAGCTATTTATAAGACAGCGTGCAGTATTTCACTGACGGAGCTAAATTATGAGATTTTTGCTTCGCGAAGCGGTCAAAGCGCGGGGGCCCGAGTAAAATGAAGGCCATCGTTTAATATCTATCCCTGTGTGCGCACGTCGCTCTTTGCTGTCTCGAACCATTCTTATCTTTGGCCAAAAAACTAATAAACAAAAAGACATAGAAGATGAAACTGTCGGCGGAGATTTTTTTCATAAAAGGGAACAAGGAATTTTTGCTTGAGCTGTCGCCGTTGTCTTGTGTCTTAGAACCGACAAAAAACATGCTTAGGAATGAAGGAAGAGCAGCTTTCATTATTCTCTTAAGAACTTGCTCGGTCGGCGTGGTCTTACGATAACTCGGATGTTCATTCTAAGAGCGCCGCACGTTAAAGCATCTCCCGTCCGGAATGCGTAAAAGCAACGCAAATACCGTTCCCTCGTTCACATCCTTCTACATTATTCATATTTTCTCGTTTAATTTTAAATCAACAGACAAGCATGAAGACGGAGTGAGAGGCCCCTTATTTTCAATCTGCGCCACTTTCTTTTCCTAATGGTTTATTTCCTTCTCATCTTACCGGTATTGCGCCTGTCCTATTTCTCAATCCAAGATTTTTCGAGACGTATATGCCAGCTTTGTGAGCTCATCAGTCGCATTTAGCGATCGTCGACTAAACACGGTGCTGTTGAACAGTTGTGACGTCATAAAATTAAAAAAAAACTTCTATTTTAAGATTACGTCTCGGCGCGAAAAAGAAATCTGTTTCGCGCTGTTGCTGCTATTGTTTTTGTTTGTTTTTTTTCGAAGAGATTGATAATTTTTGGGCACGTCTTGTTTGTAGTTTGTGCGTATCCTGAAGATCATAGGGTGAGAGATATTTGATTACGATAGCGCACTGATAGAAAAAAGAACCGTTGCTAACCTTGTTGCTACAGCATGTCCCAAGTCTCTGAATTACAGGACATGTACCATAATTCCTTAGTACGGGACATGTTGTGGCAACAAGGTTAGCAGGCATGTGTCGCGTACATAACTATAATGGTATGTACAAGTGCTGTTTGCTGGTAGCTACGGGAAGTCTGTCATCATTTTCAAAAACAGCACATGTTCTGTTTAAAACGATGTTAGTACATGTTTCATTTTTACATCTGACTGCACACTCACCATTTTGTTCAAGATGCCGTCCCCCCCCCCCAAACAAAAAAAAAAAGAAAGTGATATTTTTATTGCAAAAGTAAGCCATGCAGTTTGCACACAAATTTAGCGCAAGCAGTCTGGACCAAATGACGAAATTTCAGAACGTGTTGTTATCTTATTCAAGCGTTGAAGTTACTTTCGGAAATTTTATATAGGGGAATGGCTGCCCACGAATGCATGAAAATGAATGACATGAGTTTACAGGAACGGGACTTACTTTCCGACTGAAACTTTCCGAAAAGCACTTATAACTTTCGAATAATATGACAAGTTCTGAAACATTGGCATCTGGTACGGGCTGCTAGCGTCACATTTGAGCGGAGACCGAGTGTTTGGCAATGTATAGTTTATTTTTGCTGTGAAAAATCACTGCAAATGCTTTTAGGGGACACGCTGTATCATTTGACAGGTTTTGTAAGTACGAAGAGCGCCGAGAGAGTACACGTCAATCTCAGAGGAATCGGTCTGAAACCAAACATTTCATGTCCAACAGAATTGCTCAGATATTTTTCAATCTGAGCGTCCCTGAATATAATCCAGCTGTACTCAACGTCACGGAATGGTCATTTGCTCTTTCGACCTCAACGACATGGTCATTGCTCTTTCCACTTCAACGTGAAGGCAAAGCCAATCCACCTCCACTCGACGCGCCCGAAATGCCGAGAGAGAAAATAAGTGGGAAGGAGGTAACCATGACTAAATTTCGTTTCGCGCCATCAATATTGCTCTAAAAAATTTGTTTTCGCGTAAAATTAATTTATTGACACGCGGGTCCCAACTAGACTGTATAAAAAACATTTTGTTTCTTTTCAAGGGCCCTTTAAGTGGTGGGATGTTGGGGCTGTCGACCTCCGCGCTCTGCGCGCTGCGTGCTGCGGCTCGTGTAGTAGTGAGCCCTCGGGGAGTGATGAAGTTCGATACAAATGAAATTTTTTTGTCGGGTTTAGACATCCTCAGTGTGCGGGGAAGTTGTAACAAGCACATAGAGGTTCTTTTCTAAAGTCCTCTTTAGTCTGGGGAGGGGGAGAGGGGAGAATTGACGCCCATTACCTAAATAGCTTATTTGCGTTTTTTTACGGTACAGTTCCTGTTGTGACCGATAACATCACATTGAATGAAATGCCGAAAGACGGAGCATGTTCTGTTCGGCGTTTCTTCGTAGATTGACGGTACGCTTCCGGTTGGTGAACAGAAATATTACATTGGATGTAACACCGAAAGACGAGTCAGGTTCTCTTTGTCTTTTCTCCGTAGATTGCTATTTTGTTTCTTCTTTTTAACAGTGTGTATCATAAAGGAAATGAAGCTCCCACACGGACTTTTGTCAAAGATCACACTGCAGCACGTTCTTTCTTCCACAAGCTTTGTGCTGCCTTCAAGGTAGAGTTTCAGCGGGTGGTGGTGGCTTCCGCCACCAGCGTTAGCTCATTATTCTAAAAAAAAAAAAATTGTGGATGCAATTTTTTTTAAAGTTTTGTTTAATACTATTTAAGGTTTGTTCCTTATGCCTCTATTGTGAACAAGGCACGTGAACAAAGGCCACCGAGGGCTCGCAAGCCAATGAGTTCAGAAGGGGAGATCTATATGCGCAGCTAACGACTTGCGGTTGGAAAAAAAGAAAAAAAGAGTTCTCACCACTCAATGTTTTCCGAGGAATGCACATTCTTACCCGCTTGAAATTTTGCTGATGCTTAGTAAAGAATTTGTTTTTTACCATTGATCAACTGGAAGATGGTGCTAAACCTCTTCAAACCCAGACTACGTATATTTGAAACAAAGAACGTTTTCGAGAAAAATTCAACCCCTTAATCTGAAAAAAATAATAATAATAATAATAATTGTAGTAATTAAAAACTGAAAAACAAATTGAACTAGCTGAATTTAGTCCGGAGGATCTGTTACATCTCAAGTTGTTTATTTCAAGGTATTATTTTTACAAAAAAAAATCGAAACAGCTATAGGTCGATATTGATTTTCGCGGATGAACATCCGACATAGGCCGATGGAGCACCGGCAACCTCGTTCTACGCCTATATATAACAGGAGCTATCACTCTAAGAAATCTGGAGAACCTACCTTTTTCGCTAAGCACTTGGTGAGTGTCAATCGCTGAAATCAACGGTGGGATATCGGCTGTGGCAGCGAGCATGATGTTTCACCAAGCACTTTACCAAACTGGGTTTTAGCGATAGCTGTAACGGGCTCTCCCACACCTGGAAATTACTTCCGTTATGCATTTTCTGGTTGTTGATGTTGTTGACATGGTGGTTCCAGCTGGCGTAGTAGGGCGTCCGTCGTCGATGTTGCCAAATCCTTGAATAAGATCGCCCGCGACCCGCGGGAATCGAAGCTGCAGCTGCAGGTCCGCTGCGTGCGACGCGGAAAAGGCCTTACCACAGAGCTCCGCTACAACTCTAACAACCCGCTTTGTACTTTTTTTTGTTGTAGTCTTTGATGTTTATTGCAAGCGCTCTCTGGAAAAGAAAAATAGCCGATTACGAAATACCGTCCTGGCACTGTCACTGCCAAGAGCTCGAGCCGGGAAACGCGCTTTCACGCGCTCTGGAAAAAGAAAAGAAGAAGAAACATAAGCGTTTGGAATTTTGTAGTACCATAGCCTTCTCTATAGTACTGACGAAGCCTGGCAGATCACCACGAGAAGCGGCCGCCGAAATTGAAAAGGTAGAGCGGCAGACAACGGATGAGAGGAGAGCCACGTGACGGGCGCCCCGCTGCGGCGAGACGCCGAAACACACTTCTCCCGAGCGATGGAATGTCGGCTCGTACTCCTCGCGTTCCTCGCGCTACCGCTTCTTTTCTCGCCGGGTTTGAAAACCATGTTTCGGGTCCTCGTCGCTGCAAAAGCTGTGCGCTGACGTCCAGGTTCCCCGAGAAATGCTCTCTGCTACCATATCCTCGCGCTCCAAATCTGCGACCGGGCACTCTATGGCTCCGTCGTCGAACTGCCAGGCTGTGTGAGTATAGAGGAGGCTATGTTAGTACCTAATGCCCATTGCCCGCGATCTCTAAAAAAAATATATACGGAGAAATATGCGAGAACAAAATGCTCAATTGTCTATTTTGTTCTGAACGCTTTTTTCGGTGCGTGAACGCGACGCTCAACGACTTCGCCCCCGTGACGTGTGGCTGCTAACGCTGAGACTGTACTGGGGAAAAACACAAGACTGCTCAATTGTTTTTTAATTTAGGTCTAGATATATTATCAGTTTTGTCAATCTCCGTTCATCCCACCGTAGACTGCAGCGATTGGCACTCCCAAGTGCTTGGCGGGAAAGTCGCCGCTCCAGATCTTTTAGCAAAGAAATCTGGAGCGGCGACTCTAATGCCCATAACGACCATGAAATAATTTATTTCTATGATTATATATACCCAAATAAATAAATTATTTCAAGGGCCTCGTGGACATTAGATTCACTGCTACCTGAAGAAACGCTGGAGTGGCTTATTGTGGTCATACTCCTTGAATCATTTTCTAAGAACGTTCATATATATACACACACGACACACACACACACACACACATATACATATATATATATATAAATATATATATATATATATATATATTACGTTTGGAATAGATAGGAGATGAGTAACACAGCTTATAGGTACTACAGATCAGTATTGATACGGGCACTATAGCTGGTTTCTCAAATCCGTTTTCACACAACGTTCTCTACTGGAATAGTATACAAATTTGGTTCTTGATCACACTTCGTGTTGATCTTGGAATGTATTATGGAAAGACGTCGTATCGAGTTAAATTACAGTTTAGGATAATAGGTCGGGTTTTGTTCATATATCAATGCGTCGTTTCATGTAATAAAGACAAGTCGATACCGTTATTACCTTTTTAGATGAGATGCATCAACTTCGGGAGCCGGAGGCTGAAGATATTTTATATAGATGTTTGGCGTGATGGAAATTCAATATACCCCATTTTTCCGACATCAACGTAGCAGATGCACATACTACAACCGCAAAAGACCGAAATCGCCTAGAAACCTGATATACCAAAAAGTTATTCATTGTGCGTTTTTGTCCCTCTTTATCAAGCGCTGAAACACGATGCTATTCAAAGTTGACTCGATTCAGACCGAAGAAACGCGCATCATTAAAAAGAAACGTCGGATCCTCTTTCGAAACATATTTTGGCCATTAAAATATGATTCCATCTGGGTTTTGGCAACGTAGCAAAAGCGACCAAACTAAATAGCTTCGTTTTGACGTTCGGGAAAAGGAGAAACCGTCAGTAGTGACTTTGCGCGATGTCTGATCTTTCCAGCCACGATGTGCACTTTAGTTGTCGTATTAGAGATAGGGCGAGTACACGTTTTCTCGGTTAATGCTGTTCTTTTGTCTTCAAAATACGCACATTTGTAATTGGGTACACGGCCGACCATTTTTTTTTTTACCCCTATGTTTTGAGATGCCATCGGTGGTTCTGAGGATAATATTTCACCATTAAAAATGCTACACGAACTACACATTTTCAAATTATGAATTAAAAAAAAACGTATTTGACTTTTTAATGGTCAGTGAAAACAATTTGACAGTTAAACTTGAAGAAAAAATGTCTGGATTAAGTGGCACAGTCAGTTCCACTTCAGTGCAAGCAGCGTGTATTACATCAAGCGCCGTAACCTTATTCACAAAATAAAACCGATTTCGGCCGTTCTTCAGCCCGAAATATAAATAAGGGCATCATTTCAACTCACGAAACCCTGTATATAGATCTTGCTAGCAATTTTCTTCAGTACTTGTTTGTTATATAGAAAAAGTGTTTATATAAAAAAATCTACGGGATACGTGCACCTGGCATAGTCCTTCACCAGACACTCCTCACAGCGCAAATTGTTTTTTTATGTTTCTTTTCTTTCTGCTTTGGCACTTATGGACACGTGCCCTTCGACAGTGAGGTGTAGTTTCGACTACGGCACCAATAGGGAGTTGTAGTAGATCGTTTTTCTCCTCCACTACAGTATCCGTAAAGAAAACGCCGCAGCTGCGCATGCGCGCCGCCAGCCTTGTCTGCATAGTTCAAAGTCTTGTGGCGGATTACGGAGCGCTATCCGGGTGCTTAGCGGGCTGCGGAAACGGTCTACTACAACTCCCTAATTAGACGAGTATTGGTTCGCGACGCATAGTTGAGCGGGTATCAGGCAACAGGTTGAAGTTTAGGCTGGGGGAGATGAAATGTCGAGTTGAGTGTGCCAGGGTAAGTTCCACTTGTTTGATAAAAGCGCGCTGTCGGCTCTGGTCACCAACATGGTGTGCTAACAGCAGGGAGAAGTTTCAGTTGTCACGCCTCAGCTCGCTGCCTTCGCCAATGATTCGGCGTCTCGTGCTGGAGGCCTGGTGTTCAAAAGACACGCCCTGCCATTCTTACTCTTTCGGTGACTATGGGACATTCGTTCTAGTTACTCAGTATTCAGCTATCTTTCGCTCTAAGGTAGTTTGGCAGGATGTGGGCGTGCAGGTCTTTTTGAGGCATTCCTAACACACGATTCGGCTGATCGAATTACGATGTCTCTATAGTGGGTTCGCACCCTCAATGTAAGATTGTGGACATTCTAACAGGTCAACGCCATAAGGCAACATTCATCCTCATTCTAACTTGCACAAAAGGAGGATGGATGTTGCCTTATCGCGTCGACCTGTAAGGTTGTCCACATTCTTGCATTGTGTGATGGAGACTGTGGTGCTTGAACTGTATAGACTTCGTCCTTTTGTGTTCGTGGAGATGACCTTGAGATTGAGACTATATAAGGAGGTGGACTAAATAAACGAGTTAGCTGAGTTTAAGTTGTCGTCTTGTCTATTTTCTGTCTCTTCTACATTTTGATGTTTCTTCTCTACCCCAGTGTCAGGTTAATCCAACATGGTTAATATTCACCAGCTCGCCTGCACCCTTACGATATTTTCTCACTGGATGCTACGTTTTACCACAGTGGGAAAACGATAATTTTTCATTAACGTTCCCTAAAAGGAATAGAAGTATATTATTTATAAAAAAGGAGGACGATCATTCACACTCCGCTCCAGCCCATTCTTTTGACAAATTAATTGATCTAATAGCATACGGGTACGTTATCTTATAGGAAAAACAAGGCTTCAGATTTTAACCTTTACTGGAATGAAAACTGTTTTTGATGTATTAAAAATTTAAAGCACCATCTAGCCGCACCCTGGTAATAAATTACTTCGTAGTACTCATAAAAAATGGACGTTCAAACGTATTGAAGCACACAGTGTTACTCACAAAATGTCAGATGTGATTCTCTTTTGCACCAACGAAAAAACTGGTTAAAAATATTTAGATATTGATTGCCCCCATCTTACACTAATATATTCTAAAGATACAGGCGACCTTTAAAAATGCAAATCAGAAATGTGTCATGTGTTCCTAAAGCTGATGCCATTTGACCAATATGTATTCCAGTGCTCTGTGCATTGAAAATACTTAGAATCAGTCCAAGTAACAATCAATCACTTGGTAATCTTATTCATATCGTTAGTATTTTATAATAAGCAGTGTTCGAGCCGCCTACCACACGCAATGTATTAACGTGACAAAAAAAAGGATTTTCTTGAAAACCTAGTGACAATTCGATCGATTTAGCCACTTCCTGATATAAACACAATATTGTCACGCTATACTCTCATCGGCATTTGGACTGCTAAAAACTCAATTTCAGTCATTCCAAATTAAAAATACTCACAAAATAAACCCATAAATAATCATGAGTAAAGTTTATAAAATAGTATAAAAAGAAGAATCTTCCGCGTAATTCAATTTAATGCTATGCATATTCATTTTCTCCATCGTTTCACAGCGTTTTCAAGCAGGGCATTCACAAAAGCTTGGCACAAGATGAAGCACCACATGTAGAAATGTACGCAAAAGTAGTCAAATGTAATACGGCCGGGAAGACCTAAATTCTATTAAGCGGTTTATCAAGCGCCACCTTTTGCTTCTCATGTTTGGCCGTGCAAGATTTTGCACCCTAACTGTTATACATTGCTCTTAAACGATCCCCCATTCCACGTATTTTTCACTCTTATTTCCACGTTGGGTTTCGTCGTAGGAACGGGTACAATATACGACAAAAGGCTAGCGTTGGTTCCTCTCCCCAGAGTAATGAACCAGCGCTTGTTACGATGGAGACAGGCAAAGTGAGTCGTTGCAATCCTGGTTGCAAATTATCCTTCCCTCTACATGGCTCTCGTGAAGAAACCGAGAGAAGAGCGAGAAGGAGGGCGGAACAGATCGCCCCTTTGATTAGAATTTATTTACCGCCCGTGCGCCGAAAATCGCAATTAAGATTCTTAATTACCCCTAATTGCCGGTGAGCGAACGGTTTGTGAAGGGGCATACTCTGAATGACGCCCGCTGCCTCGTCGGCAGGGCAGGCTGGCGAATCACATTGGTGCATACTTGCAAAATAAATGTACGTGAACGTTCCCGCCCACATAAATGTCGATTTCAGTATGCGCGTGCACTGTACTAACAGCGGTGATTAATAAAAGAGCGAGGGAAGACGTGCTTGTTGTCGATTTCAAATGAAAGATATTGGGTTGTTAGAGAATGCTTTCACACAAAAACATCCACGCTATTTTTTTTTGTTTTTTTTTCTGTGAGACGAAAGACTGTCTTTACCATTGCTACCTATTGTTATTGCACTCCAAAATTATGTCTGTGAGTTCGCTTTTCCTACAGAACACTGAGACTGCAAACCACAGTCATAAAACTGGATGATCCCTGAGAATGAGAAAGCTTGGAATAGGATTAGACGCTAAAACTGCGATGTGCGCAGAGACACTGTGCAAGTTAAACGTCATCATCAATGTCCCTGCGCATATAGTTTTTTTGTTTTTTGTTGTGTGTGGGTGGAAAGGGGGGGGGTAATTGTGCTCTGAGCTTCGTAATTCAATGGGATCCTTTTATGGACCACCGCCATTGGCGGTCTTTCAGTTCTGTAGAAAAATAAAATCACATTTCCTTCGAGTATAGTTTCTTGCTTCTATGTATGGTGGGCGGGTTGCAGATCTTGCTTTATCAAGAAACTTTGCGAACCTTAACAAAATAAAAAAACTACTGACATTGCGACCCGCAGTAGAACAGGTATGCATACAGTTTTCTAGTAGTTATTATATGTTTTGCTCGATATGAGAATTTTTCTTCCAGTTACAACTCAATAAAGAAAGAACGCGCTCTATGTTTTATTAAGAATTAAAAAAAATGTTTTAAGTGCCTTGAAGCACCTCTTATTTGGTATTTGTCAATCGGTGCTGGCAAACATGTATGTTCTAGACGGGCTGCTTTGAGAGAAATGCAATTTAGCAGCGGTGGCGAAGCAATCTTCGGATAATAACTTCCTGAGGGGGCAAGATAAAAATGTGAAAACGTATTAAAATGAGAAAAAAAAAACATTATTAGTCTATTCCTTTTTTAGCACATAAAAACAAAATTTCGAATGCAATCACCGCAAGGACAATTGTAACGAACGCAAAAGCACGACTGTTTTTAGAGACACTTTTCCTACATATTTAGTTATGCTCATGGGGAGAGCGGTCTCGTGATCGTGGCGTTTATTGACAAGATAGAGTAGCTATTTTGGTATTCACTTCGGGAAATGTTCCAGTGCTTTACTGACAAACAGAACTGCTTTGAATTGTGATTGAATGTTTGTTTTGTTTTCTTTTGAAGGTCCTTGTATTTTAAATGTGTGTATAAATATATATCTGTCTAAGATAGCCTTTCGTGTTTTTTATAAATAATACCACGACTTTCTGACCACAAAAAAACAATAAAAAGAACGTCATGCAATGACGAAGGGTCGGGTTGAAATTCCAGGTTTATGTGGACGTTGGAAAACAAAGCGCAATACATATATTTACAACTAAATATTGTTTTTACGTTTTATAATCTTTTTTCTTAAAATAGGTCACTTCTAACGAACATATATATTATCTCGCAAGCTCAGACACTCACTATAAGCACTCACGAAAGACGAAGGAGCAACAAAGGCCAAGCTATTTTATTCAACAATCAAATTAATTATATTACAATTTGTTTTACTGAAGGCATATACCTAAAACCCGAAAAAGAAAAACATTTAAACTTGCATTGCGAGATTTTTTTCTAGGTCTTTAGAATCTCGAATAAACAATTACGATCACAAAAAGTACGATAATTATTATTCTGGCCTTAGCTCTTCGAACGTTTCCAAGAGGCAATTTTGGCGAAGCTATCGAAACGCAATTATCTTTCCTACCATTTTTTCTTCGCTGTTACCAGTCTCCTTTCCTTCTTAAGTTAAAAAACAAAATCTATAAACGGGAGTAATTTGCATGCACCAAAAACAAGAAAAAACTCAATACGAAAAAAGGGGCTCTCTGTCAAAAGCAGGCTCCAATTAAAAGATAAATAAAAAAATGAAAAGCAACCTCAGACATAGAAATAAACTAACGCGGTTCTTACATTACACTGGCAGCTAGGATTCTCCACCGATGGTATTTCTCCATGCTCCACTCGCTGTCCCCCAACGCCATCTAGGGCTGAATTCCGGCGCTGGCCGGTCAGTACCACTAATTAAGCTCGACCGATGTACACGCGCACCCACACCGAAACTAAATGAACGTTCTGAGATCAAACAATTTACATTCTTCGCAGCAACGATGAGGCACTCTGAGCGGCAGTCTGGCAGGAAATGCCTTTCCATTAGTTCGTTAGTTTCGGACGCTGCTGATCGAGCGCCCCGTAGCGGCACCACATATTTTCGGGGGCTTATATAAAGGCACCGAACTCTTCCGCGGGAGGATTATGCTCCGCGAGATGTGCGGTTTGAAACTTAATCCGAAGGTGTAATTCAGCGTTGAAGGAGTTGTTTATTCTTGATTTGTGAGCACTTGAGTAGCAAAAAAATGTTATGACTGCTGCATGATTGTAACTGCAGCAACTTCCGAAAAAGCGTATGTATCATAATGGGCATTTAATGTACTTGATACCTTTTTTTAATGTGTAATGTGTTCTCAGATTGCGCGCTGTCTGAAAGCGTATGGTATAATTCTCAAACACCCTTAGACCAAAATGTTCGCTTAAAAAAAATTAAATACCTTACAACACGGAGTTATATATTTAGCTTATTTGACTAGCATCAAAAGGATTGTCTCTGCGGCTTCACAAGTGACTGTTCTGGAAAACTAAAGGACAACAACTACAGGGATCGATCAAGAAAAGAAACGCGGTTTGTGGGCTAGCATAAATAAATTACACGTCGGAAGAAGCTGAAACTCCGTTAGGATGTGACGCCAACGGTGGTGGCAAAATGCGAAAGTTTGAAAACAGGACGTTAACTGCGTCAACTGATACGGGAGAAAACACAAAATTTTTCTATAAGCCGAGGTCCACCTATTTTCAATATTCATGAAACCGAGAAATGACATTTTGGGCGCCTGTATCATTTATATTCGTAAAAAAAAATAATAAGCTTGTCGGATAGAAAGTCTCCATTGTCGTCTGTCTACATTACGTTGTTCGCGGTACCTGTGAATCAGTCTAGCTTCGGAAGATACATTTTTTACCGGTCAAAACAATGAGGATTTATTCCGTACGAAACGCCCAACCACCAAGTTCATTTGCACGAAGACGTTACTGACTCTTTGCCCCTTCTCCGGCTGAAGACATTGCTCGTCTTACAAACACAAATTGGTAAGAGCTTAAAAAACTTACAAACGACAAGCACGGAGTGCTCGACGTTTGCGTTTTTCGTGCGACGTGCGCGTTTTTCGCTTGTTTCAAATAACCAAAAAACAAACGCGAAAAAAAACACGATCGGGTGTAGCCACGTGACTTCCGGCAACTCTCTCTCCTCCTCTACATTTCTCCTTCCTCCGCAGCCTAGTTTTTGCTTCGGTTTCGAGCAGTTGCCGATTTTTACTGTATTAAAGATACACGTTACGCTGTAGGGTGTTTCGACGTCAGATCGTACAATGAGTGTCCGGGGCATATTTTTGATATTTCTGTAATAAATATAAGTGGAAGCCATGTTTTTGGTAGGACCATTCAGTTATATGTGAACTCCGTAGCTAAAGTGTTCCCTGAGATATAATATTGAGAAGCTCGAGGTGTGAACATTGCCTAGATTTCAATATGATATTTGCACAGCCACCAATGTCACACCAAAGCAGGCACGTAGTTAAGTTTGTTTTTAAATCTATTTTTAGATAATTTACAACATGCACTCCAAATATTAAAAATTACATTCGTACATTTCTATGCAAAAAATAATTACGTAACACGTGAAGAACACGTTTTAGAGACCCATTCACAAATTATTTAGTAACAAAGAACTTTATGCAAGACGTCGCAAAATACATCGCAATGTGAGTTTTGAAATCCAGATTACGAATATGTAAATACTATTTGCTTAACCATTTTTTGAAAAACAGCAAAATTGTACGTTAATAATAAAAAACACACCATCTTTTATTTTTTTAAACTCTCCTTAACTCCTTGCAGTAACTTAAACTAACTTGTGATGGCAAAGTATTTAGTAGCATATGACTTCCAATTGAGAAGAGCGAAAACAAACCTTCACTCCAATTCAGCTGGCTTGTCTTCGTTATAGGGGCGTTGTCGCGAGACGTCGGCTACAAAGAGATATTCTCTAGAACCTACAAAGTGTGTACGACGGTGCTGCTCTATTCCAGAGCGTAGAAAGTCGTCATAACTTAAAACCAAGGACTATACTATAGGTACAATAAAAAACAGACAACATAACACAAAATCTCGGGAACAACTCAGTTTATGCGATCACACCCAAACAAGAAAGGTAAATCCAACAGAACATGACTTCACGAAGTTTTTACCTGACATGGCTTGACAGGCTAAACCCCTACAACACTAGGCTAGGCACGGTTTCGACAACGAGCATCCGCCGCCAAGCATCCGCGAAGATAATCTCCGTCAAGACTACGAGGACCGACAAACTTCCTAATCTCAGGGAGTTAGATTATGACGTTCCATAACTAGCTTGTTTGCGTGAGCTCACTTGTCAGAATGTCGTACTGTCCCAAGCTTAGTTTTATCTTTCTGTTTCCTTGTGTTTCCCCGTAAGGCCCCTCCCTCCCTCCCCTTTACCCCTTATTTCCTAAGGAGTGTCGGCGGACGCCACTGCTGCCGGCAGTTGCGAACAGTATGAATGGCAGTTGGCTTTGAAACTCAAGCGTTCACACAAGGAAGGACAGTCACCGCGTAAACAAAGCGAGGGAAGTAGTATCTGCGAGTAGTTCAACATTGTATGGTGGAAAACAAAAAACATCGGATTATCATTTCAAAGTATCGATGTGTAACGTAACGTACAGGAATACACACAGAAGTCGGCAACCAAAAGGACGTTTTCTTGCTGTTTTGGTTTCACCACGCTAACCAAACATTTGGAGCCTGGAAAGGAGGCATTCAGAAACTCTCACATGAGCATTTAGAGAAAATATGTCAGAGAAGACTTCCCTCGCTTTGTTTACACAGCGACTGGCCTTCCTTGTGTACGCGCTTGAGTTCAAACTTTCAAGGCAATCTTCCATGCATGCTGTTCGCAACTGCCGGCAGCAGTGGCGTCCGTTGAAACTCATTAGTAAATAAGAGAGGTGGGCCGGGGGGGGGGGGGGCTTAGGAGGCCACACAAGGTAACAGAGACATAAAGAAAAGCTTGGGACAGCATGAGTTGCCGAGAAGAGAACTCACGCCAACGACCTGGTTAGGAAACATCATAATCTATCACCCTGAGGTCAGGAGGTTGGTCGGGACTCGGTTCGGTTCTCGCAGTCTTGACGGGGATTATCTTTGCGGGTGCTTGGCGGCAGATGCTCGTTGTCGGAAGCGTGTCTATTACTGTAGAGATATAGCCTGTCAAGCCATGTCTGGTAAAACTGCGCGACGTCTTCTTCTGTTTTCTTTTGCCTTTTCTCGTTTTGGCGTGGTAGCATAAACTCAGCTGTTCCTGACATTTTGTGTTGTGTTGTCCGTTTTTTTTTTATTCTTCCTAGTCCCATGGTTTTAAGCTTTGACAACTTGTTACGTTCTGCAATAAAGCAGCAGCGTTATACACACTGTCGGTTCTAGAGAATATCTCTTTGGAGTCGACTTCGTGCGGCAAAAACCCCTATAACGAAGAAAACTTGATACACGAAAGAATAAAACAAATAGGGATGGACACACACAGACAGGACAGTTCTTTCAACGAAGACAAGCCAGGTCAATTTGAGTGAAGGTTCTTGTCGCTTTTGTCGATTGGAAGTTATAGGCTACTCAATATTTCGCCAGGATAAGTTAGTTCAAGTTACCGCAAGGAGTTAAGGAAAGTTTAAAAAATAAGATACACAGTTTTTTTTTTAAATCTTGACAGGCACTTTTGCTACTTTCAGAGAAATGACTTACGTTTCTGCATTATTAACAACACTATAGTAAAGACCAAGCAAATAGTTTGTATATATTCGCAAGCTGCATTTTATGACGCACATTTTGATATATTTTCCGACGTTTTGCATAAAGTTGTTTGTTGCTAAATAATTTGTGAAATTGTCCCTAAAACGTGTATCTTTTACGTGATTCGTAATTTTTGTTGCATAAAAGTATATATTTGTTATTTTTAATATTTGGTGCGCACTTTGCCGAAAATTCGATCAAATAAATTACAAAAATTTTAACCACGTGCCTGCTTTGGTGTAACATTGGCGGCTGTGCAAATTACCATGATGACATCTCGGCAATGTCCAAGCCTCGAGCTTCTCAATTTTATATCTGTAAAATCTTTACCTACGGCGTTCACATATAGCTGAATGTTTCTCCCAAGAACATGACTTTCACATATATTAATTACATAAATATAAAAAATACAACCAGGACAGTCTTTGTACGATCTGACGTGGAAACACCTTGTAGCAAAACATTGATTGAATAGTCTTCGGACACCATATTGAATCGCCTAACAAAAATAAATTGGAGGGAACTAGTGCCTCTTTAAGGTGAAACAGAGTAAAGCATTCGTACGGCCCCGGCTAAATTGCTAATATGCGCGTTAGAGATATGTCGCCCCTTGGATGGCTGACAAGCATCGCGCTGTCTCAGATTTGTATTGACTGTGTACGGTTCATCATCTTCATTTTATCTGTCTGGTCTCTTTGGATAATCAGAAAAATTTCAAGCGGGAGATCTCGTAGTTGGTTGGACAACGAAGATCCAACGGCGACCAACGTGTCTGTCAATTGAAGCGTCCACGGGACCACTGATTAAAATCGATTTGGGGAGGTATTGTGAGACTCGTTTACGCTGTGGATGAAACAACATTTAGAAAGTAAAGTATACTGTTAGCCCGGGGTCTTTAACACACGTCACGCCGTAGTGATACGGAACAGTACGCAAGTACGATGGTCGTCAAGATTGAGACGGGGAGAGGTGGAGATTGTATCAAAAATGGCTGGATTCTTCAGCCCGAGAGTTAGCTATCCGTGCTCCGAGTCACGGTGGGCCAAAAGACAAGGCCCCCAATCCCCCAGTCTTTCTCACATATATAATTGGGCTTTGTACGGTACACTGCCTGCCACTCTTAGTGGTAACAAGCGGTCACCTGCATTTCCTTTTTCTTAGAATCGCGAGGCTGCCATGAAAACTAGTAGTGTTATGGAAAGCGCTCATTTTGGGGGCACTGACCCAAGCTGTAACGTTTGGCGCCTGCCATCACCCTTTAAAAGAAAAAGGCGAAAAATCCTCGATGTCGTGTTCGTATTAACGGTGTCGGGCGGTGTACCACACAAAATAAAAACTAAATTGAATTTATTGCATTTAGCGACGATCCCCTTTAATTTCTCAAATATGCTTTTTCACTAACGTAAAAACATTTACTAGGTACAAGACGCCGCTTATTTGAGCAAGCGATGTTTCGGTCTAATTTGTATAAAATATAAAGCCTACTTGCTGAGGCGCCTTTTAATGCCTACTTCTCAGGGGCTGTCGGAGTCGAATGCATATATTATACGACTTTTATTATCATTTTACCTTAAATATATTCGAAGAAAATTATTCTGAGCCTTATTCGATTTTCTTAAGATTACAGAGTCGATTAAGGAACTTCGTTAGTGCTACCAGACGGTCGCCCTTTAAGAAAGACAAAACAAAAATAGTACCTAACCTTCTCAAACACGTATTAATATACCTGCATTAGAAACATGACTCATGTGTTGGCAACGTCGGTCAGCGCAGTCCGTTTAATATAACGCCCGTTAAAGAAATACCCACATAAATACCGCGTAAGAAAAATGAATCGCTACCTCTTTAGGCGCACCGCATAAATTGGTCTTTAATTATCCCCACTAAGATTTCCTACAGAGGTAGTCAGAGATCGTTCATTTCGTGTTTACAGCTATCAAAGATTGAACTTACTTGAGTAAAGATCAAAAAATTAAGAACCTGATCTTGCCACCTACGGCGTCCGTCCGCCAGCAAAAGGTTTCTGATTGGTGCAACAGTCGATAGAAGCCGGTAAGAGCGAGGGTGCAGACACTGATCTTAGAAAGCAGACGATGTTTTTGAGTCAAATGCGGCGCGGGCTTAAGACACTTTAAATAAATAAAAAATGATCAAGAAACAACAATAATATATTTTTGTGAAACTATTTCTTATATATATATTAACAACTCTCGCCATCCCTCAACTGTCGCCCCACCTAGACATATTTCATTTGCGGGCTTGCTACTATTGGCAGCAAATTTAAGCTCTTCCTTTTTTCGTTTTTACTAGCTAAGCACATCCTTTGAATTTTCGACACACTAGATGCATCATCTTCGTCCACCTCTGTACAAAAGTTTAGCTTGATACGTCAAGAAACCTATTTTTGCGGTTCCTTCAATGGGTCAATGACTCATTTGACGCACGCTGTAGAGGGTGAGGTGGCCATTCAAATGCAAGAGCCGGTGAAATGCTATATAAGTAGGGTTCCGTGTTTTCGGATAAATCCGAAAAAATCACATGGCTAATAAATGTTCCGTCAATTCGGATTTATCCGAAAAACTCCGAATTTCGAGGTCACAGCAACGAAGTAAACCGAACAAGAAAAAACAGTTTTGCAACTAAAATTTATAAGAGCGCAAGGTCAGTGGTCCTGAGGAGATTCCACTTCAGTTTCCTATGAAATTTGGAACTACTGACAAAAAGGAGTTTGCTTTTTAGCACGTCGAGTTTCCTTCGGGACAGCGGGTCATGGTACCCGGACCTCATTTATTTTGTTTTCGAATTTTTAAATGTTACGCAGTAAAATAAACTCCGAATTTCAAAGAATTGGGAATCCAACAAAAATAAACTCTGATAAACCGCGAATCCCCAGCGAAAAATAAACTCCGAAAAACACCCTCCGAATTTTATGAGAAATAAACTCCGAAAACACGGAATCCTATATATAAGCCTAACCTGGTTCCCCGTGCCACCCTCACTTCATACTTCGGCTTCCTTTTTCTTATTTTATTTTTCTCACTTATCACTGGTCACTTCTTATTATGAGCAAACATACATTTCTCAAACTTTCGTGCTAATTACGGCGTCTTTCCTTTTCACTTCGACGAAAATTCCTTCTTTGTTTTTTCAGGATACGCGAGAAGTTAGAAAGCGCACCATGTGATTCAGGCGTGTTGTTGGGCCTGACTAAAACGCGTAGCTAGTGCCAGCACTCTGAAGTTGCCTCCAACCTCCGGACTCCTATAAAAAATTAAGACTAATCAAGGAACGTTATTACCGGCTGCAGGATGCATGTCCCTCGAGATTAGTGCTCTGAATACAAGAAACGTTAATGTATCTCGCCAAACCAGTTCTAAAGTCGAAAAAAAAAAAACGTTCACGAGGAAAGCGTTATACACTATTTTTGAGCAAAAGAAAAAGAACACGGAAGTTAGGACCCAAATTAGGGACAACGTGCACCAAGCGTATAACTTAACAAACAATGCTTTACAAAATGCCCAGCGTCTGTTTGGAATGTTCTCTGCCTCGTGTTGATTAGCAATAAACAAACTACGTAGCAAAAAAAAAAGTACATAGTCAAAAGGCTAGAAATTGGGAATCTTTTCTTCATTCCCAGCCTTCAACTTTCTTCTTCGTAACCCCCCCCTCCTCTCTTCAAAAAAAAAAAAAGAGCGTCAGAAAAGTAAAAAAAAACAGAAACATAAGAGCAAGCACTTAACAGATGGAGCAAAATCGTTAAAAGCGTTCGGGAACATAGCTTGCAATGCATGTCGAATGCCGTTGAGGCAGGCTGATACAAGGAACACTCGAAATACGTGGAGAGGAGGAAGAAGGATAAAAAGAATTGAGGAAAAAGTGTCAAAGAGGGAGAGCGAAAAAAAAAGAAGTAAGGACTGGAGAAGGACTAATTAACTTGAGTCATAGCGAGGATATAAGCAAACTAAGAAAGCGCGACGTCAGTATGCTTCCTCGAAACAAGAAAACGCGTAAATTGAGCGGCGTAATGGAAAGTGATACGCACACAAAAACAAAAACAAAAAAGAGAAAAAAGGAGAAACTTCAAGTTTGGTGAAGTGGAAATTCGTTCTCCTTACTATGCAAGTTTGGAAGTTTTGGAACATCGCAGTTCAAGAGGTGACACCGCTCACTTTTTTTTTCTTTTTTTTTTAATGGCAGACCGGAAATTGGTTTTTGCGGTAGACATCGCGTTATGATTTCAAGTAGTCAATCTGAGTTGATTTTATTTTAGTTTTCATAACGGGTACTTGAATACTTGAAGCAGAGAAAGCTGAGAGCCGACATTGAGACGGAGGGGACGGAGGCGGAGGGGGGAGGGAGGGGAAATAGCGTATCGCTGACGGCGCAGTAATTGGCTCCAGTTATAACGTTCGTTCTCCGTCCTTATTAAAACGTTTTTCTTTTCTTTTTTTGTTTTTAGAATGTGACTGATATTTTAAGGCGACTTTCGTTCGATACGCCTACGTACATATTGTATTTTGTATCTGACATGCATATTCTACCTTTCCAGTGTTTCTTTATATATATATTTTTTTGACGCGCATATATGAGTTTACACGCACTTGGAAAGTTTCGCTTTAAAACTAGGCTGTGAAGGTGTTAGACGTGAGAGGCATCTTTCAACGCCCACGTCGAACGCGTTGAGAAAAAAAGAATAGGCGCTAAAGAAGGGACAAACAGAAGATGATGTGTTCTAACTAGATACAAAATAATGTACACGATATAAAGTGAAGGTAGTGATTTAAGAGCGAATCGAATTCAAAGTTACAGGTGTCCCAAGGTGTTCGAAGAAATCAGTGTTGTACAAAAATAGTTATAAGAATGTCCGCGAGTTTTCCAGAACAAATATCTTAGACGCCGAACTTACGAACTAAATAAAATAAAATACAAACCCAAAGATAACAGAAAAACAGATGTGAGTCTGACCCTCTTGAAAGTTCAGGTGAAGAGGTAGATGCACAAGCTGCCCGTTGAACTGTTTTATTGTATTTTGGCTTCTTTCTTTCCCGCTCATACTATTTAGAATATTTATACATTTGCTTGAAATTTGAATTATTCACCGTCAACATTCCACTGCACAAACGCTCTCCCGATCATACCAGAATTAGATTTAAAAAAGGGGACGTACGCCTGCTCGTAACAGCGTTTCCGGTTTTTGTGCACAGGCGCTTACTCTCGTCGTACTTCGCGGAGGTGCCGCCAGAAGGTGCTTGCATCACCACCTGATGGATGTTCGCATGTTCATCCTCGGTTTAGAGCGCAGCTCTTAGGCGCCCTCTCCCGGCTTGAGCGGCGTCGCCGTCGGCGTCGGCGTAACCGCGCGCCGCGTGGTGCACTATGTGACGTTTCCCATGATGACGTCACGTGAGACGTCACGAGGGTCACTAGTGACGTCACTCGTGACGTCACCGCGCGTTGCATTATGGGTAAATTTCCCCGCTAAATTTAGCGGAAAAAATTTCCCGCTAAATTTAGCGGAAAAATTCCTCTAAATTTAGCTGAAATTTATCTTGCTAATATGGCGGAGAATTTTCCCGCTAAATTTAGCGGAAAACGTTCCTCGCTAAAGTTAGCGGAAAATTTTCCCCGCTAAATTTAGCGGGAAATTTTCCCTAAATAGCGAGGCGAGCAGGAGAGGAGGAGATGAGGGAACGGATGAGGAGGGGCATACCTCCTCTCCGTACCTTCCCTCTCCTCCTCCTCAAGAGCTGCGCTCTAATTCGGCGTTACAGGGGATTGTAAACGTCATTCATTTTTTTTAAACGGGCACTCAAGTGGATTCCGAGATCACCTTTTTATGGTGATAACTCCATCTCTAAGGGCTCTAAGTGTCCTAATAAAACGCGAAAATTACACTCATGGCAAGCCGATTTCCCTACTAAAGATCTAATATCTTTATATCTATAACATATTGTGACTACAATACTGTTCGCAAAGAACGTTGGAGGGCTTAATTGTTAGTACCCAATGATCTCTGTGTTTCTTTAGATTTTATTAGTGTTTCGTATTTACTTTAAATTGGCTCCCCTCTTTTCTGTTGTGTAGTGTTTTTAATCCAATCGTTGTGAAACAAAATGAACATCTCATGTTTGGTTTGGGGGCACAAAAAATAAGTATTATTTTTTATTATTATTATTATTACCATTAATCAACAATCGTGACACGCACCTATTTTTGCGCCTTGAAGCAGACACCAGAAAGGCGATGTAAGATGGCATTTTCAAACAATAATTGCTGTATTACGTCTCCTACACACAAAGATTTGACGTTTTCGGCAAATTATAATCAGTGTTGGCGGTAACGCGTTAGAAGTATCGGCGTTGCCGGATACACGTTACTTTTTTCGGTAACGTAGTAACGTACTCGTTACTTTTCCAATACAGCAACGGGTCACGTATTGACGGTACTTATTTCAAGTAACGGGCAACGTACTTAAGTTCCGCGTTACTTCTTCCCAAATTACAAAAAAAAGAAAACTACACTTCAAGTCTTTTTTTTGTTTTTAGGCGCCAAGCCAAGTGAATTTTCGAGTTTTTGGCGTTTTTTCTTGCGTTTCTTCTCGTGAGTATTTAGGTGAAACGAGTAAAAAAGATAAAATAGATATGTTCCGTTTCGGCATGAACATGCATGTCTATTGAAATATGGCTCGTGCATACCTGTACCGTCAAAACAGTAAATCCTGTTAATTCATAATTTAGAAAAGTAACGCAAAAGTAACGTGTTTTGCTTTTTTTCGGTAACGGTAACGCGTTCCTCTTATTTTGAAGTAACCTAGGTCGGTAACGCGTTACCTTTACAAGTAACGAGTAACGTATTTCGTTACTTTCTTTCGGTAACGCCTACAACACTGAATATAATGCACAATGCGCAAAGAACAATATTAGTAACGTTCGGAATCTCCACTAAATTAACTATTTTCATTGGTTAAATTTGATAGAGGTGGTGGGGACCCGAGGATGTCCCCTGCTTCTCAATTTCCAACTCCCCTCCCACCCCCTCATGAGAAATGAGTGCCCGCGTGTTTCTATTAAGGTGAGTTTACTAGGACGTCTTGCCATCTAAAACTGGCCATATTTATTGAATGAAGCCCAACGAACAATATGCCATCAAGAACAAGCTTCTACAAAAAGCAGTTGAGTGACCCCTTTAAGTCACTCGACTGCTTTGAGTGACTTAAAGGGATAAAAAGACAGCAACAGCGTGTGGGAGCACAGCGGGGTACATGTCGACACGATGCAGAGTCAGCGTTCGATCTGTGATAACACGAGTCCGAGCCGACCGCTGGCGCAGCACTCGTGTGTTTTTTGTTGTTTTTTACCCGCTCTGATTCTCAGTGGGTTTCGTAAAAATTTCAACACTACAGCTTTCTATCTTAAAAAAGGTGTTTTGTACGAGCGACTCAAAATAAAAAAGTAGAGAAAAAAAACCATGAGCTATTCCATTCTGTGAAGGTGGATGACCAGTGAAGTTGTTTAATTAGCACACGACACAGACGTGACGCAGAAATTTGAACAAAGGTAGAAACACATTTATTGTCTTGATCGGTGGTCATCGTGACGAAACGTACGCACACCCATGTCGAGGGCTATCGCCGCCCCGAGGAGCCGGAGGAAACTAGACACGCGCGACAGGACCGCCACCCGGCGGAAAGTAGGCACGCGCGACGGCACCGCCAACCCGGAGAAGGAAGGAAACTAGGCACGCAATCGGCTTGGAACGACGACAAAGAGAGGGCGGTGCGAGCGTAGACATCACCTGAGTTTCTGTTGACGCTCACCAAAAATGCACGGAACCCTAGTTATAAACAGCTTCGCTGTAAAACAAGGAAGCTAAAACTTTGAGCACGATGCACAGGTTCCTAAGTGCATACAACAAATCGCGATTCTAACGTGACGCCAACGCGGTTTAGAGATTCTCAGTTCATTTTAAAGATAGATTCATGCGTATTCGCTACGTCCACCGCTCCATGCATGAGTAAGTGCGCTTGTTAGTCGTGAATAGGTTGATGTATCATGTCAGCTATGAACAGTCCTTCCCGCTGGAGAGATAATACACTTTCCGCAATATTGTAAATTGCTGGAAAGGCAGCCTCTCTTAAAGTCCCGTTTTGTTATATCTCTGATTTTTTTTTGCCTGTCTAGTTCAGTCATTTTTATCGTCTCCTCGCTTATACCTACTCTTTATCATAACCCATTTTCACGTTTTGTTTGTGCGGTTAACGAAATCCCAAGATTATGAACAAGTCTCACGCAGACCCTAACGTTTGTATATCGCTCTCAGAAAATGACAGATAATCAAGGGTGTGACCTCTATCTGTTACGCCATTTGCATTACCCTTCAGTGATTGGATTTGCCATATATTTTCAATACGAGAATGCATTGCTTTCAATATCTTTTGTAGTATCATCTACATCACATAGTGTTCACGAAGGTAGCATAAATCTTGGAGACGGCTAACCACTGTACTTTCTAGTAACGCGCGTTCTTTCTGCCAAGAGCTAACGGCTGGTATACAGCTCTCTGCTGAAGTATTCGCAACTCTATCTGATGTCTCTTCCTTTGTTTTACACTTCTGCCGCCAGGCCATGCCAGTTTTCGCTGCACGCTTCAATAGGTGGTATAGCCCCCACCGTCGCCGCCTTTGTAGTTGCGCACAGGGAGCAACAATGAGTATAGACGTTCGCAAGTACGGCCTAAGGACGCCACCATCTTGATGCTGGCGTGTGTACATCGTCTGATAGTCATGCCTTGCCAAGGCGTGTCCAGGGTTGCTAGACTGGTGCCCAAACAATGATGGCTAAATGGATGCTAACTGCTGTACCCTTTGTAACGTGCCTAGAAGCAAATCAACAACGACAAAATGATTGATTCCGCCCCTCGCCCTTCCACATCAATGCCCTTTCGCCTTTGCATTTTTGTAAGTATCACCAGGATGTGTCGGATATCGCAAACACTGCCATTTTCACCCGCGGTAGACAGACTAGCTTTCGAACCATGGACCGCTTGCAAGCGTCTACTGGGTCTGCAGGATGACGCAGTCCCCTATCCCGAGGGAAGAAGGTGGGTGCAAGACAGCCGCAAAGCAGCTTAGGAAAGAGGGAACCCAGGGTAAGGAGGAAAGAAACAGCAGTGGAAAGCTAGGACAAGAGGCGCGAGATAAGAGAGAGAGAGAGAGAGAGATAGTGAAGGTGAGAGAGGAGGCTGCTCTGCAGCTATACTTCATTTTACCGAAAGTTGGCAAACCTCGAACGCTACGGCCCTCGTCGAGCCAATGAGAACGACGGAGCGGGGCACGGGAAAGCTCTCCGCAGGAAGGGAGCACTCCGACAATACTTCGTCACGTGTCACGTTACGACCCTCTGATTGGCTCACTGGGGCCTTCAAACTTCGCCGTTTGCCATGTTTCGGTGAGACGAAGTCTATAACCCGACACGATGTGTAGTGGGGACGACGCCAATTTGCGGTGAATCGCCTCCCCTGCCGTGTACGGTCGGGGCGAACATCATTCCCTCATTAGGTTATACCGGCGGCGAAGCGTTGAGCTGGATGAGCTGTCGGCCGGGTTCGGACGTTGCATTGTGCGGAATGCACTGCAGGGGGATTCGTTCGTGTTGTTCACGGTTAATGTTTATTGTGTCGTGGTCTGTTTCGGTTTGCTTTGACAACGAATGGAGCTTGAGGTTGTCATGGTCGTCTGTAGCCTAATCCGAATCTCGCTCGAGGTCAGTTGCCTGTGTTCAGGGAGGATGCGAATCGAGAAATAATCTCTTTTGGCGGAGGCAGCCTGGCATTGTTCCCACGTTGGTATAAATAGGAAAGATAACAGTCGGTACCGTGTAGTGGACAGACTGTAAACCGAACTGTCGCGGCAAATTGTGTCCTCAACCGCCTACTCAAACCAAATCAATGATTTTTTTCGAAGCGGACCCGAACTCGTGTTTGCACTAAATGGTCAATGGTATGGAATAGGAGACCAAACGTGCATATGGTGTAGCGACTATCGATTGAGTGGTACACTGTTGAAGGGGCGTAGTGCAGTGAACCTACATATTGATATTAGTAGAATTGCAAAACTAAAACTTTGAATAGGTATTTATCGCGTCCTCTTATAAAAACAGTCTTTTATATAGTCAATCTTTCTGAATGACTATATAAAAGGGAGGGAGAGAGAGGCGGGCGATCGGCGGCCCGACAGGAGCACCAGGGAGACAGAGAGAACAAAATCAACATGGACGCAACGCAAGCTGCGAAACAGCAATGGGACTGTGAGCGTTCATCGTCCGTGTCTTGATATTCTTCGTATCTCATCTAGAATTGCACGCCTCGGCCACATGATAAATGTACAATTTTGCTCCCTGAACTATAAACCCTTGCGTTGCTTTTGTTGATTGCAATATTTATTTTAGCGGGTATCGACGTGTACCGTTTGTGCTTGTCCCCTAATAATTATTTTAGCGGGTCTCCGCGTGTACTTCATAGTGTTCACTATTTGCCTTTGTAGGAAGATAAATTTCATGAGCGACGGAATGCTAGGTGCTCTCTCTCTTCGACGACGAATCCCATCGAATGTGCTGTAACTTTCCTACCCGTCGGAGCTACGTCACATACTCTAATACATTTGTCTACCAAACAAAGCGTCCAGGGCTCGTTATTTGCATGTGCTGGGTCGACCGATTTCAGACGGTGCACATTTGGGGCTAACGAAGGATCACCCTCAAAAGGGGACCGTATGAAACGGGTGCCGATATCAACATGGTACCCGCATAGCATGGCTACTAGTATTAAACGGGAGCCGGTATTAAAAGGGTACCCTATACAATAATATTCAATGATCGGAACTGGTCGACCATTTGGCAACTTGTTCTAATTTCAAATGGCCCAACCCTTTAGCAACTATTCGAATGTCCGTTTTTTTCAGCAGGATTATAAAGATATTTAACTGATTCTTAATAACGAATGCCCAAGCTCAACTTTGTATTGTTCTTCTTCTTATCGCAATATATTGGTGTAAATTATTATTTAATATATTTTATGCTCTTTGGTATATTTTATAAAAATAAAATTTTATTTGAAGCACTATCATTTGTATCAATCTACTGGAGATTATTTTCCAAAAAGCTTTGTAATATCCGAATAGTCCTAGTCAAAGGCTCTCAGATTATACACCAGACAGATAAGTACTAGTGAAACTACGCCTGATAGCGACTCTATTATGTCTAACGATAAAACGTCAAGTACAATGAATTATCGCTAAACCATCACTAATTGCTTTTTAAGCGCACGTTTAAGGCGTCATTTCTTTTTAATGAAGAAAAATACTTATTCACTTTAAACTTCCGCTATTATGGGCGACTATGTTCGTTTTTGCGTTTCCAGATATAGTGACAAAAAGCGCACGATGGGAAGCGTTCGCGCCCTAACGGATAGTATTACAATGTATAGCGAGCCGGGAGGGAGGGGGAGGGGGGGGTCCATACGGCTGCGTGAAAATCCTCTAAAATCAGGAAACCGAAAGAAAATGTATCTTTTAAAAAAAAAAAGTCTCTTAGAAACGGAACTGTTTAGTTCAAAATCATTTATATATAAAAAAACTTTCCGATTTTTTAATGAATAAAATAGTTATGAAAGCAATAGAAGTTAGCTGATACATCCCCGCTTCTCTTCTTGTTTTTGTCTTTAAACGACCATCAACCCATGCATTTCAGTCTCATCCATCAAACCTCTTTTTCTCGTTCTCTCAAAGCACTTCCCTTCGGATTTGCCCTCACCCTCACATTTTCTTCCTTATTCAGTTGAAGAACACACATAATAGAGCGACGATGTAAAACACAGTTTCGGCGTTTGGTGCTCCCATTAGAATGCAGTCACGCGATTCATCGCGCAAAGTGTCCGGCTGCCACAAATGTCTGCCCTTTTCTGCATTCTCATCTAGCCATCAGTGACTTTTGACTTGTAACGGTGGCCATTCAGCCCTGTAAAGGAATTGTGCTACGCTCGACTTCTTGGGACGAAAGTAGTACCTGCATTATCCCTTTCCAGACACAAAAATGTGCAAAGAGGCGTCCCCTAAATGTTTCCAATGAATTACAGCAAGGCTTGCTTACAAGATTAAACAATCAGGCTTCTCCAGTTGATCATCGCCGCTCCGTTCATGCAATGTTTTAAAACGGCGCGATACTCGGATGGATGATCCAATCAATATATTCAATACAATAAGACCCGAATCCATTTGTCGCAGAGCTTTGATTATTATCCTTGTTATCATCATTTAAATTAGCTGAAGTTCCCGAGTGCGCATTATACGAGGACTTGGGCATACGTAAAAAATACACGCTGAAGGACACTCATATAAACGGTAATCTAGTTTTACGCTTAGAAAGGAAGATGTGGCTTCTTTGAAATTATTTGTGTGATTTATGAAGCCAATGTAGTTAGGTAGTGTGCTTAATTTTTTATAGCAATAGTATTATACGGTACTTGTATAAAAACATTAAAAGCAAGACATATTAACGAGGTACAATACTAAGAATGAACCTGGTTGTTTACGCTCTGACAAAAATAAATTCAAAATTGCAAAAAGTTTGTGTCGTGATAATAAAGAAATATTTGCAAGATCTCGAATATTTCATGCACTTCGGAGGGAAGGGAATGCGCTTTGTCGTTGCACGCAGGTTTCATCTGGCTTGGCTATCGAGTTTGGTCCTCTCCGAATAATAAATAACTGTTGGCAGCATACGCCCCACACCGTAGACACCGTTTCCTCTATGCGATTCGAGTGTGTCTTTCATAATGCTGAAGACTTCACTCACATTGCTGAGTGTAACCGTGGAAGTTGCCGAACTTCATGCAGGGCCGCTGCTTGCTAAATGTGCTTGAGTACACCTATCACTTCGTTTTGTAAGCGAAATTAGCAATCATTCGTCATCCCAACATAGAATCCCTTTTTGAGTATTGCGCAGGCAGGCGCAACAAGCGGTACGCAGGATTAGTGAATTTTACATCTGCGCGGTCCCCATGCTAACTCGCGCTACTCTAGTTTCGTTGTGAGGGGTTCTCCGATAATTATCGGTCCGTTACCTGCAATTTGCGCGTCGGTCGAATCGTGGGTAAGACCGTTGAACACTCTTTTATTACGTTGTTCAACTCCGAGCAGCACGCTCTTGCGGGTCCTTTATTTGCGCCGCAGAAACGCAGTATGTAGACCACGATATTCTTAATTCGCATCAATACATACGAGAGAAGTCTGCGAAGTCGGGACACTATGGAGAACGTTCTAGAAATGATCCCATATATATCCCACTTCGCGGCGTATTATTTAAAAAAAAATCATCTCTACCTTTTCGGTAAAAAAAGAAGTGTTTTTGGTGACAAGAAGAGGCTTTCTCGAGTGTGAGACACTACCTCAGGACATGCGTCGTACACATAAGCGAAAAAGCATAAAAAGTCAGTTTCAGAGAAAAAAAACAAAAAAAAAAACAAGGGGACGTGTGGGTGACGAAATGGAGCTAAGGAGCCTCTTTCGTCCCATGAAATCGCGATCCGTCTAGATCGTTCGCTGGAACCATTACTCACTCTCCTCCTCTCGCCACACTTTCCGCCAGTCCTCATTTTCGGTACCACCTCGCTCTCTTTCCCATCACGACACTGTACTTCGTTCAACCCCTAAGACAAAGTGCGGGAGCAGCTACGTTGTTTGTTGGACCAATCACACTTTGCGTTCTTCGTCACGTGATGACGTCTCCCCTTCCCCTCCCCTATACCCTCACGCCTAAAGCGGGGGTCAGATGATTAGAGGAATGCGGTCGATTGGTTCAGCAAGCACCTAGCTCTCACCGCACTGTCAACTTGGAGATGAAGGGAATATAGGACTGGTGCAACTACGGAGATATCAATCCGTCACAGAAGCACCGCGCGTCAGCAGAGAAACTTTGCAACTTGGAAAGAAAATCCAAAAGAGGAGCATTTCCATTCCCCAATACTGTTTTTCTATGCCTCTCCTTTCTCTCTCTCTCTCTCTCTCTTGTTCTCACTTTTTCCTCGCCCGACGCTCTCCCACCATTTACGAGTTGAGACATTTTCTCTGGTGACACTAAAGGCGGGAAGAAACAACATTGACGAAGACTAACTCCAAACCTAGACCTGGTGAAAGAAACCTAAAATGAAACCAAGGGAGGACAGAGGAGCAGAGTAGAGAGGAGTACTGAGGAAGGGAAAGGGTTCGACAGCCATCGCCGGATGAATGTGGGGCTTGAAGAAACGGGGATTCTTTTTCACTTAGGGTTATTGGAAGCGAAGGAAAAGGGTGGCCTCTGGGTAGATGCTGGCGCCTCCCTGGGCATCCTTTCGTGCCTTTGACAAATGACATTTCTGGACGATCCTGGCCTTTTCTTTCAGCGTGAAAGAGGACACAGTGTACCGACGAGTTGGGAAGTTATTTTATATCTGATTTTTATTCTGGTTCTTCTGAAAGCCATTCACAGATTTTGGACAAGGCGTTAAGGAAATGACTTCTGTATGTTAGAACGTTAGGCTTAAAAGTTCACTGAAAACTCTTTCCATCGTTTTACTTAAGGAAACTGCAGGCCCAGCAAAGTTTTGTAAAGATCACCGAAAAAGTTGTTTTGTTTTCGTTAGTCATTATTCAACTTCACAATGTAACATTGCTGTACTCAGATGTGCGTATATACATTTTTTTGTTTTTTTATTTGGCGAAAATTTGTTTACGCCTAAATGTATCAAGGTATGACATCACGCGAGATGCAAATCACCACTCATATAACGTAGATATACCAGCTTATGCTTTAGGCCATGCACGTTTTAATATCACATTCATTATGAAGAATATTATCACATTTGCTTATGCTATTTAATAAATACGTTATAATATGGATTAAATTTCCACATTATTACGTTTCCACAATTTCTTAAGCTATTTAATAACTACGTAATAATGTGGAATTTGGACCCAACTCAACTAGCGCATATATTGTAGCGTGAAGCGTAGCAAACAATTCCTTCTTAATTTAGACGAGACCACCGGAAGTTGCACTGTGCTACAGGAGTACGATCTAGTTTAGAATGAGCAAGTACTTCGCCACGAGTGGCGACATCGAAATAACTCACAAAAACCTGAGTTCTCGTTCTGAGCTTTCAGTGAATAATAAATGCATATTCTGAAGTAATCTGTCACCAAGTTATTTAAACACTAAAACAAATTTCCCAAGGATTAGATTAACAAGCGAAAGAACAATAAACTTTCATCACAATCCACAATCTATCGCTCGGTATGCATTGTACAACTCTCCTGAATTCGTTGGCCTAGTAAGATATATATGGAGAAAATATAACGTGCCCATGGCGGATTGTAAAGATTCCATAACCAAAAGGGGCCGATTGAAGAAGTCTAGCACAATCACTCACCTAAAGCTTTTTCAAAAATAAAGAAATTGCTCTGAGCACAAACCCTGACCCTTTTGATAACTTTGTAGCAGCAAACAGCTACGACGAAAACAAGGTGTAAGCTCTAAACAGACCACGCGTACTACCTGCCTCAGCTCTTTGTTTGCCTCGGAGAATATGAATGGAAAGGATTCAAAGCGCCGAAAAAACACAGACCGAGACATGAAGACAATGACACAAGGCGCTGATGGTCTAAATTGTCTTGAGCCACCGCGCCGACGGTCATAAAATATGCCCTCTATACAATTAGTGGAAGCCATTCGCGAGTTATCGCTATCTTCAACAACAACGAAAGTCTGCGATTTTCTCAGGCTCGTGAAGTATTACCGGCGCTTTGTTTTCTACCGGGTTACCATCTTGGCATCTTCTAACCTCTGCATGACCTCTTGCAAGAAAACGTAAGCCAGAATACAGTTTTGCCTAGGACGCCATTGGCTGACGAAGCACTTTCAACTATAAAGGAGGCGATTGAAAAGTCTTCTCTCTTGATGCACCCACCCACAGGCGGAATCGATGACAATGGTCGTAGTATGCGCTTTTAATTCTGCAGTCGGAGCTGTCCTTCAGAAGATAACAAATGCTAATGGCAGCTGGAAGCCAAAAGAATCCTTCTCGAAGAAGCTATCACCCACCTACTTCCGATACATAACCCTTCTGAAAGTTTAGTACCGATTGGTAAATGATACAAACCGATACAAAGAAATGTGCAAGGTATTTTTTATAACATGTCGAATAAATAAAATTATATTCACTGGTACAGCTTCAGAAATGCTGGGGCATGGCTTGTTATGTTGACGCTTCTTGCTTCCAGATTCGTCCTTGGGAGTTCTTATTGGCTATGCAGCAAGCGGATTGGCTGCAAATCCAAAGCGCTTGCTGCATTAGCCAATAATAACAAAAACAAAAAGATAACGATGATGAGGATGATGAGGATGGTGATGACGATGATAATAAGATCCTCGGGACCCGCAACGCCTGGCGTTTCTTCATCTGACACAAATTATAGTCGAATTTTTTTTTTTACACTACGAGGAGCTCAGCCAACGCAAACAGCCTATCAACCAATTGAACAGCTGTCAAAATCACAACGCCAATGCGTTCATGTGGACGTTGACGCTCGTCATACTAGGAATTCGGACATTTCTGAAAAGCGACAGCGGAAGGCAGCTCTGCAGAAACTGTTATATTACGGCTCTTCTCATTTCTCATTATTTTTTTTATCACCACCGCCACCCACATTAACATTTACACAATTCAGAGCACGATGCAGGCCGCCTATTCCCATTTGAGAAACTACGGCCGACGCCTCTGCAACACCTCACCCTAGGCAAGGTGTGTCTCAGCACAGAATTACATATGTTCATTGGTACAGACTCGGGAAAGACACTACTACAAAATACACATGAAGTACCCTTCAATGTTTTAAAGCGACGCGACAAACACTTCACACTGCTCATGAAAGGATGCGAGGACACCCTTCGCTCGACAGGATCAAGCCGGCACATCTCGAGCAGCAGGAAGTGCATTTCTCAATATGCAGAACCCGCAAACGTCGTGCAGAGTTCAAACAATATTTTGTATGCAATCAGTCATCTCATGGACCTTATTGCTAAGGAAGAAGCTACCTGACTTCGACGACAGCCACGACGAAGACGAAGCGAAAAGTCGAAAGAGTGAAGAACGAGATTTATCCCTGAGCCTAAGCTCTCCCTACGAACGTCTTGGCTTTCCACTTATTAACCCTAAATTATTCTGCTTTAAGTAAATTATAAGCAAAATGAAAACCCTTGCTCTAATTTCTGAAAATAAGTGTACGTGGAATGAAACTCGTTTCCACGGGCCTCAATAAGCAAACACATGAGATTTCATAGATGTGGCGAGGCCTGC
>JAZHYW010003115.1:0-20076 GCA_037355805.1 Ixodes ricinus
CTCCCAGCGAAGCGCGAAGGAAGAAGAAGTGCCCGGGCGATCATGGCCTCGCTCGGAGCTCGAGACAGCTCAGACACCAAGGAACAACGGCACCCGCAAGGTCGGCTCGTCACGTCTCAGATTTAACCTAATGTAAATAGTGTAAATAAATTAGTTGAAGCTCAGTACGCTTCAAATTGGTGACCCGAAACCTCAGCAACAGCGACCTCAGCCCTGACCCGGCCCTCAGCAACAACGGTAATGTCTCTTCCAGCTACCGAATCCACATCCACCGGCGACCAGATTTCCCCTCCAAGCATTGCCACGGTCAAGCTACCTGAATTTTGGACCACGGACTCGGAACTCTGGTTCATCACCATCGAGTCCATCTTCCGAAAAAACCGTATCACAACGCAACTGTCAAAATACGACTACGTTGTTGCTGCCCTCCCGCAGACCATCGCTAGCATCGTCCGGGACGTACTTCGAGCGCCTCCAGCTGACAATCCATACGAAAAATTGAAAATGGAGTTAACTCGGAGGACTACAGAATCTGAGCAACGCCGCATCCAGCAGCTCCTCACCACAGAGGAGCTGGGCGACAGAAAACCTTCCGATCTCCTCCGCAGAATGCACCAACTTCTGGGAGACCGCGCCGAATCACTCGACGCATCCATCTTCAAGGAATTGTTCCTTCAGCGACTTCCCCAACAAGTTCGCATGATCCTCTCCACATTATCGGAGCCCTTGGAAACACTCGCCCAGATGGCAGATAAAATCATGGATGTCTCCGCTCTCGGGATTTCCGCAGTTAGCCAAAAACCACCAGCAGCTGGCCAGTCATCAGGAGCTGACTCCCTGGAGGAGAAGTTTTGTCAACTCCTCCAATCGAACAAGAGACTCTCAGAGAAAGTTGACCAGCTAGCGAGGAATTTGCAAGACCTGCGGGCCCGTCCTTCACGACCATCCTCTCCACACACATCTCGAGGACGTCGGCCCAGCGCAACCCGCGATGATACCAACAGGTGGTGCTGGTACCACCGATTATTTGGAGACGACGCCCGAAAATGCACCCCACCATGCGCATTTCCGGAAAACACCTCGCCCACTCACTGAAGACGGCCAGTGCAGCGGGAAGCACAACCAGCCGTTTGTTCCACGTGACTGATCGCCAGACAAAGATACAATACCTGGTGGACACCGGCGCTGAAGTCAGTATCATTCCTCCTACGCTGGAGGATCGTCGGCACCGACAACAAACCCAACCACTCCAGGCCGTAAATGGATCGGCGATAAAAACGTATGGACAGAGATCCCTAACACTCGATCTGGGACTCCGGCGCGTGTTCCGCTGGGTATTTCTGGTGGCAGACGTGCGTTTCGCAATCATTGGGGCAGACTTCCTCCGAAATTTTGCCCTCATCGTGGATGTTAAGCGCCGTCTTCTCCTTGACTCTACAACACACCTCAGTATCCGAGGCGTCCTCTCAAAGGCACTATCGTTAAATTCTACTTTACAACCCGTCACAATGGCTGCTCCATGGGAAAACCTTTTAAAGGAATTCCCAACGCTAACGCAACCATGCAACACCGAGGCACCAGTCAAACACAACATCACACATTGCATCGACACCAAAGGCTCTCCAGTCTTTGCCAAGCCACGCCGCCTCGCCCCGGACAGACTAAAAATCGCTAAAAATGAATTCGAACACATGCTGGAACTCGGATTCATTCGTCCATCGTCCAGCGTGTGGTCTAGCGCCCTGCACATGGCACCAAAAAATCTGGTGACTGGCGACCATGCGGGGATTATAGAGCCCTCAACAAAATCACGGTGCCGGATCGGTACCCAATTCCCCACATCCAAGACTTTGCTGGGGCACTACACGGATCGACAATCTTCACAAACATCGATCTCGTAAAGGCATATCATCAAATACCGGTCGAACCATCTGACATCCACAAAACTGCAATCACAACACCATTTGGCATGTTTGAGTACATACGGATGCCATTTGGTCTCAGAAATGCAGCACAAACCTTCCAAAGGTTCATGGATCAAGTTCTTCGTGGATTAAACTTCTGTTTCGCCTACATCGATGACGTCCTCGTCTTCAGCAAAACACGCGAAGAACATGAGGACCACCTCCGACAGCTCTTCTCTCGCCTCCACAACTACGGTGTCGTCCTCAATGCGGCCAAATGCAACTTTGGCGTCGCCGAATTGGATTTCTTGGGACATCATGTGGACAAGCACGGCATCCGTCCCTTGCCGGACAAGGTGAACATTATTCAACAGTTTCCCCAACCACAAACAACAAAGAAACTACGTGAGTTTTTAGGGCTCATAAACTTTTACCGACGATTCCTTCCAAACTGCTCTAGAACTCTCCAACCACTCAACCGCTTCCTCACTGGAGATCCCAAGCAATCCACTCCACTCGAGTGGAACGAACCTGCACTCAACGCCTTCGAGACAATCAAGAAACAACTTGCCGAAGTTACAACATTGGCCCATCAGAAACCTAACGCACCACTCTCCCTTGTGACCGACGCCTCCGATGGAGCAGTTGGTGCCGTACTCCAACAGTTTACCAACTCCGGGTGGCAACCACTCTCCTTTTTCTCAAAGCAAATGACACCTACCGAAACCCGGTATAGTACATTCGGGCGTGAACTTTTAGCAATCTACCTGGGCGTTAAACACTTCCGCCATTTTCTGGAAGGACGTCAATTTGTTATCCTGACAGACCACAAACCTCTGACATACGCCCTAACATCAAACAGCTCCTCTTACACAGCAAGGGAAGTCCGACAGATGGCTTACATCTCGGAATACACTAGCGACATCCGTTTCATCAACGGCAAAGAAAACACCGTCGCCGACGCGCTATCCCGCATCGGTGTCAACACCTTTACAACTGCACAGACAGCCATCAATTTCCAGGAATTGGCAGCCGCGCAACAGCTCGACGAAGAACTTCAGCACCTTCGCTCTTCGTCAACAGCGCTGGTCCTCGAAGACATTGCAATTCCTGAATGCAACAAAACACTTCTCTGCGACACTTCTACTGGCCATCCTCGACCTTACGTGCCGACACCGTTTCGACGAGTCGTCTTTGACACACTTCACTCACTCTCCCACCCAGGGATACGTGCGTCACAAAGCCTCATCTCAGCTCGATTCGTTTGGCCAAGGATGAAGTCGGACATTAGAAACTTCGCACGGGCATGCCAACAGTGCCAGCGAGCCAAAATCCATCGCCACACAGTGACACCCGTAGGCACATTCCAACTTCCCGGTGCCCGATTCAACAACGTACACCTAGATATCGTGGGACCGCTGCCTCCGTCTCACGACTATCGTTACCTGCTAACGTGCGTGGACAGGTTCACTCGCTGGCCAGAGGCAATGCCTATGAAAGACATGACCGCGGAGACAGTCGCCCACACATTTATTACCATGTGGACCAGCCGTTTCGGGGTGCCGGCAACAATAACAACCGATAGAGGCAGACAGTTCGAAAGTCTTCTCTTTCATAAACTGTCAACTCTTCTCGGTGCACACCACATCCGAACAACGGCATACCATCCCTCCTCCAACGGGCTCGTGGAAAGGTTTCACCGACAGATGAAAGCGGCACTCAGAGCGCACACGTCACTAAGCCCATGGACCGAAGTCCTACCAATGGTGCTGCTGGGCATTCGCACTGCCGTGCGAGACGAACTTAAATGCACCTCCGCCGAAATGGTCTACGGCACTACCCTCCGACTACCCGGTGAATTTTTTCAGAAAACTGAAAAGAGCAGTGACATAGACTGCGAGAACTACGCCAGCCGGTTACGCTCGGTTCTCCAAAACATCCAACCAATCCAAACCAGGACTCAGTCACGCAAGGTCTTCATAAGTCCCGACCTTCACCACTGTAGTCACGTGTTCGTACGAAACGACACTGTGCGACGTCCACTACAGTGTCCCTATGACGGACCCTATGCAGTGTTGCAACGAACTGACAAAACATTCACGCTTTCAGTCAACGGCCGGACAGAAGTAATTTCAATTGACCGCATTAAGCCGGCACATCTCGCAAACAATGAGCTACAAGAAATTGATGCAACTTCGTGCACACACACATCGCTCGTATTACCCACAACCTCGCTAGGGGGAACCATGTAGCGGCTCCCAGCGAAGCGCGAAGGAAGAAGAAGTGCCCGGGCGATCATGGCCTCGCTCGGAGCTCGAGACAGCTCAGACACCAAGGAACAACGGCACCCGCAAGGTCGGCTCGTCACGTCTCAGATTTAACCTAATGTAAATAGTGTAAATAAATTAGTTGAAGCTCAGTACGCTTCACACACATCCGGATGCGCTGCGACATTTTGTAAATCAACAGCTCTCGGCGTAAATAACAAAAAAAAACTTCCGTACTTTTTGGCTATAAGTTGCACCTTTGCGTATGTCACACCACCCCATAAACGGTTGTTAACAAAAAACAATTCGTATAAAACTCGGACTTTCGTATAAACTGCACCTACACATTTGTACGGTTGACGATGGTAAACATCATTTAAAAGCCCGGAAATATGTATTTTGATCGGAACAAAGGCGCAAAAGTTAAAAGTTCCAATGTTCTCGTCAACGAATTGAACGAAGTATAGCCCCCGTGGCGAATATCTGCAGTTAAAGTTCATAGTTACAGGTGAACAATAAACATGTCATTCGCAGCCTTGTATAGGACGCACTGTCGAATATTTTGGGATAAGAAAACAAAATGTTTACAGCGGAATTTACAGTAGTATGAAGAAACCTTCGGCTCCAAAGCTTCACTGACGTTATCCATTCATGTATTACCTGGCCTAAGTTTATGAATGCAAACCCATTGCAATACAAATTTAAGCGTACATAAATATTATCAACGGATGAAAACATTAGAAAAGCGTCATTAATGTGTCCTGTCTTTTGAGAGTTCTCGTTCGGGTGATTTCAGAATGGCAATCCCAAAAATAAATTACGATGTGGGATTCAAACATTCCGGAACAAGCATCTTATCGTAAATACAGAAAAGACAGCACGATGATGGGCGCGCTTCTGTCGAAAGCAAGGACCTTAATGTCTTGTTGCGCCAAAATGCGTCGTTCTGGGAATATCATGAGCTGCGCTACGCGAGATTTTCTGACCACGTGCGCGAAAACGAATGGCGATTTCAGCACGAATTGCAAGCGAGAGTAAGAGAGAACATCAATCCCCGAAATCCCATCAAGCCACATTGGCAATCCCCATTTATGGTTCTGAAAGATTTCCGGCTGAAGGTAAAGGAAACATTCAGAAGCATGTCAAACCAACCAGCTCAGCTCCAGGCAGCCATTAATGGGGCACGAAGCGTCTGATTGGATCTGAGAGCTCGCCGAACCCTGACGCAGCGCTCGTGTTTAATAAATGCTCAGAGTTGACGTGCCCAATCAATGGCGGGCTCGGATAATAGACCACTTTCGAAAAACTGCCCTCTGTTGGCAGCTGTGGAATCCACTGTAGAATGGCGGACTAAAACCGCAACGTCACGGCACAGTTAATGCACTGGGTCGGATTAGAAGGCAAAAACGCAGACGCACAACAAGGTGATAAGCGCAGTGACGTTGCACTTTCGACACTGTTTGATTGGCTCTTCGGCTCCTAGCATTGGCCGCCCTCCGACGTTCGCTATCTTATGGAATAAATTGCACGTTCCACGACGTCAGTTGTTCCGCCATTGTGCAGTGGTTCTGACCTTCTAATAGTCGGGACGTGACTTTCGAAAGGGGTGTATAGGCGCAGCAGCTACGAGACGGCACGCAGTTTCTAGAGGGTTCTAATCTGCGTCAAACTGGGCAAATCTGAAACAATGACCCTTGAAATGATTCGGAATGCTTATGGCGAAAAACCAGTGAGCCGTGCGAGCTGTTTTGAGTGGCACTTGCGGTTTAAGAATGTCAGAACACCACTCGAAGACGAAAATATATGTCGGAGTCTTCTAAATATGTACGGCCAGCTGCGCAGGCAATGAGAGTTGCGAACTCCAGTGCGTGGCTGAGCTCCGGCGTCTGGAACATGTCATCCGACTGTTGTGCTCAGCGCCCTACTCCACTCATGCATCGTACCCCGAGTGCCAACAAATGCCGTCACAAAAGCCGGAGTGTCCTGCTGTCGGATGTCGCTATCCTAGCGGGTAATGACAGAACGTGCCGGCAAAAAGTAGGAGCGAACGCGAGTGTCGTTGTCGTAGCGGAGTATCAACGTATGGCTGCTAATACTTCCGTGGACTCTAAAGCTGGAAAGCGAACTGCAGCACAGCAGTCATCCACCACGCCCACCATTGCTGCTGTGACACTGCCAGAATCGCGATCAAAACAAGGTGATGCTGCTTGTACATGTCCCGCGGGGTAAATATAAATACTCGCAAATATTGTGGACGACGTCATTTATTCAGGAAGGCTTGTAATTCATGTTCAGATTTTCCACGAGCCACGGTTTAGTACGTAGCAAATAGAAAAAAAAAAGATCACTAAAATCTGTTTTCTTTAAACCGGGAGCAGCGAACGCCGAAAATCCCTAAAGAATGCAGAACACTCCTTCATTTTCTTTTGCAATGTTCAAAATATTTTCCTGTGTGGTCGGTAAACACTGTTCCACGGAGGAGGAGAGTGAGGGACGGTGGCAAATAAAATATCTGGGTGATATTTCACTTCAATTCGTGTAAGTGTAACTTACTTGTATCCCGTGTCCTCTTTCCGTTTTTTTTTTATTCTACTTTCCACCTTGCCTATCTCTTCAGCTTCCTTCCTCCTTCACTTTGCGTCAGCTTTTGTTCTGCATTCCCTTTATCTCACATTTTCTTCAAATTTAACGGTAGAAGAGCTCAAATCAAGTACAAAGCAAACGCTTAAAGAATAAATATCTATAGCAAGTCGGTTTAATAAGGAAAATTTTGTCTTCAAGAGGATGACGGAGAGCAAAAGGGGATAGATGAAAATATAGAAACGTTTCTTTTTTAAAGTCTAACCTCTCAAAGCCGCTTTCTGACATAAAGCTATTTATAAGACAGCTTGCAGTATTTCACTGACGGAGCTAAATTATGAGATTTTTGCTTCGCGAAGCGGTCAAAGCGCGGGGGCCCCGAGTAAAATGAAGGCCATCATTTAATATCTATCCCTGTGTGCGCACGTCGCTCTTTGCTGTCTCGAACCATTCTTATCTTTGGCCAAAAAACTAATCAAACAAAAGAAATAGAAGATGAAACTGTCGGCGGAGATTTTTTTCATAAAAGGGAACAGGGCATTTTTGCTTGAGCTGTCGCCGTTGTCTTGTGTCTTAGAACCGACAAAAACACAGACTTAAGAATGAAGGAAGAGCAGCTTTCATTATTCTCTTAAGAACTTGCTCGGTCGGCGTGGTCTTACGATAACTCGGATGTTCATTCCAAGAGCGCCGCACGTTAAAGCATCTCCCGTCCGGAATGCGTAAAAGCAACGCAAATACCGTTCCCTCGTTCACATCCTTCTACATTATTCATATTTTCTCGTTTAATTTTAAATCAACAGACAAGCATGAAGACGGAGTGAGAGGCCCCTTATTTTCAATCTGCGCCACTTTCTTTTCCTTATGGTTTATTTCCTTCTCATCTTACCGGTATTGCGCCTGTCCTATTTCTCAATCCAAGATTTTTCGAGACGTATATGCCAGCTTTGTGAGCTCATCAGTCGCATTTAGCGATCGTCGACTAAACACGGTGCTGTTGAACAGTTGTGACGTCATAAAATTAAAACAAAACTTCTATTTTAAGATTACGTCTCGGCGCGAAAAAGAAATCTGTTTCGCGCTGTTGCTGCTATTGTGTTTTGTTTTTTTTTTCGAAGAGATTGATAATTTTTGGGCACGTCTTTTTTGTAGTTTGTGCGTATCCTGAAGATCATAGGGTGAGAGATATTTGATTACGATAGCGCACTGATAGAAAAAAGAACCGTTGCTAACCTTGTTGCTACAGCATGTCCCAAGTCTCTGAATTACAGGACATGTACCATAATTCCTTAGTACGGGACATGTTGTGGCAACAAGGTTAGCAGGCATGTGTCGCGTACATAACTATAATGGTATGTACAAGTGCTGTTTGCTGGTAGCTACGGGAAGTCTGTCATCATTTTCAAAAACAGCACATGTTCTGTTTAAAACGATGTTAGTACATGTTTCATTTTTACATCTGACTGCACACTCACCATTTTGTTCAAGATGCCGTCCCCCCCCCCCCCCCACAAAAAAAAAAGTGTTATTTTTATTGCAAAAGTAAAGCCATGCAGTTTGCACACAAATTTAGCGCAAGCAGTCTGGACCAAATGACGAAATTTCAGAACGTGTTGTTATCTTATTCAAGCGTTGAAGTTACTTTCGGAAATTTTATATAGGGGAATGGCTGCCCACGAATGCATGAAAATGAATGACATGAGTTTACAGGAACGGGACTTACTTTCCCACTGAAACTTTCCGAAAAGCACTTATAACTTTCGAATAATATGACAAGTTCTGAAACATTGGCATCTGGTACGGGCTGCTAGCGTCACATTTGAGCGGAGACTGAGTGTTTGGCAATGTATAGTTTATTTTTGATGTGACAAATCACTGCAAATGCTTTTAGGGGACACGCTGTATCATTTGACAGGTTTTGTAAGTCCTGTTCTGCAACATTTACCATTCCGTGAAGATATTTGTATGCTCCTGTTGTGTCAGACATCCATGCATATAGCATGCATATAGCATGTGCAGCCAAAGTTCCTCTTGGTGTGGGTAACCCATCTTTTGTGCAAGGACACTTCGGTGGTTGCCTTTAGTATGAGCATGTACCAAGGGGAAAGTATATTCTAAATTCATTAAGATTAGAAGAAAGCTTAAATATACATTCTATGGTCCTGATGGTATTGAGCATTGCAGTAAGCACATTGTGAAAGAAAGCCAAGTGTTTATTGCCTTAGGATACTATAACATATATTCCACAGTGAATTGTACCAGCTGACTAGAAAGAATGATCCGTTATCAACTTACAACTTTTGTTGAAAAATAAATTGTGAAACAATCTGTCACAATGAATGAACAAACTAAGCGTTTTCGAATAATACTAAAAATTTCATATGGTCATAAGTAGTAGTTGATAAAAAATGTATTAGATAAGCAGTCTAACCTATTGTCGATCGCAGTGATATTAAACGCGGCCCAAGGCGCATCCAGCAAAAGCTCGCTGGTTACCGTGATTAGTGGTATCCTCCTTTCCATTCGCCTCCTCTCATGCGTTTGTTCTGCTCAAGTGTAAAGAGTGGATACTTTGTGGGAGGAGCCTATCCTGCGATTCTTATGTTGCAACAAACTGTTGTGCTAAACTCTCCTGACACTTGTTCTTGATCTTCGAAAGTTCTTGAAGCGTTCCTCGGACGGGTGCACCAGGACCACCTTCCGGGAGGACCGACGGGTCCCTTACTCCGTGTCTCATGCCTCCCGAGTCGTCTGCAAGAAATGTTATCTTAAATGTGACATGTCTTCAGTTTCAAGACAACTTTAACCTTTTTTAACCTTAATGCGACTTTAGTTAGTGTTCCTACCTCGACAAACTTACAAGCTTTTTATTTATTCAACGCATCTTCAAGTATTGCAATATATATACCATGAATAAGTCGGTTACATCCTCTGCTGAATGCAACTACAGTAAATCCTCCGACGTCGAAAACCACACTAAGTTGAACATCTCCAGGCGCATTGAGTACCGACCAAGTATATGCCCTGTGACAAGACACACCTCAGAACTGAAACACCACTCCATGTTAGACAGTTCTAGTACATACCATAAGTTGTAATAATTTGACATTTACTACAGTTATGTCTTGGGGAAGCTGGAATCAAGATACAAAATCAGCGTCATCTTGTTTTAGACATAGCTTTTGGCAGGATATCCTCCTTCTGGTTTATTTGATCAATATTTTATGGTAAAGTTTACAATGATATGATTAGATTGGATCGTTTGAAGCACCCTTTATAGCAACCAAACGTTCCCTAAAAGTTCTCTTTGAAACAAAGAAAAGAGTATTTGTAGCACAAGCTATATTTTATTACATTTCATTGTACTGCATATATTAAGATACTATGACTCTTGTCCTATTCAACCAAAAGACAATGCTTTTCTCGTCGTTCTACTCTATGAAACACCTCATTAGTTCAGTTCGCCCTCAAAGTGACCAGCTCTCCAGCAACACAAGACTCTTGCATGTTATTTCTGTGATCTACGAAAAGTCCATATTAACGTGACAAATAAGCGCAGCCAACTACTGAATCTGGCGAAAAGATAGTGAAACAATCCCCCGCACAATTGGCGAATCCTGCTTCTGGCGATATTTCTTGAATCACTTCCCAAGAACCGAATAAAACTTTTCGGGAAACATATATTTACGTTTTTGATTAATACGATGCTGTGGCATTCGAATACACAGTACTAACTGTGCCTTGCCTTTTTGCATACGGTACACATTTTACGAAGCGCGCGGTCAGTACGAGCAGCGCACTCAGCCTCCCGCGTCGTCTGCTCCTCGTACTGCAAACAAGTACGGGGGCGCGTCGTCAGGGGTCGAGTGGCGCTGCGTATCCGCGACGAAACTTCAGCCGCACAGCCCTATAGGAATACGGTTTTTCAATAGCCTTGACTAAAAAAATCAAAAACTAGCACCTGCACGTTAAAAAATATATATCACACTTATTTTTATCTTAACAAGAAGCGGGTATTGTTTCGAAGATGAAGGCAACGTAGTAGAGAGCGCAAGACCATCGCGTGCCAAATCGCTTGTGCTGGCCTGGCTTTTATATAAATATTATGTGGTGTCGTCTTGAGCCGCAGCATAAATGTAGCTTATTCAGTGCCTCTCGTTCAGGGGTTCGGCAACCTTTATGTTGCAGCGAGTTAAATCGCCCCAAAGCGGAGGGGGAGCGGGTAGGACGGAGAACGAGAGGGGGGGATCATTTTGTAGAAAATGGAAGATGAAAAAAAAATGTCACATACTGCAAGTCGTGTACAGAAGTTATCTTGATTCAGTCACACATAGCATGAGATTGCATGTAACCCTCAGTAATATTTCGGGTGTTCAATATTGCTTGCCGAAGATGTAAACATTAACGTTTAGGCTTTCAACCCGGAGTCGTAAAACATCATTGGCAGCGCTCATCTGTCATTCCTATAACAACGCTTGAATGCTAGTCTTCATCTTGCAAATGCATGTTCGCGAATATATATATATGTATATGTAACAGAGGAAAAGCAAAACCCTTGATGGATACAGCAACAACTGGGTGGTTTATTCTTCGACGTTTCGGTCGGAGTCCGGCCTCGTCGCCGTCGCCATATATATATATATGGCGAACACTTCGATCAAGGTCGCTGCAAGACTTCGTAGATTTGAAAACTATATTTCAGGGAAGCCAGCGGAAAACAGCAAAGTCGTTCGCAACGAATGCGTTCTACAGCTTATTGTCTGTTTGGGGATCAGAATCATCAGCGATTTATATCTGGCAACGTTCTTGAACTTGTCCAGAGTTAATGCAGCAGGTCATGCAGGGTTTGCAACTAAACATAAATCTTGTCCTTATGCATGGGGGGGGGGGGGGGGGGTCAATTTCAATGGCGTGCCAGGGCCGTATAATACTGCTCTGCGGATAGCCGGCTGACGACCCTTGCTCCAGTGTCATTCACTCAGTGGCGTGGCCAAGGGGGGGGGGGGTTAGGGTAGAAAAACCACCGAAGTTTCGAACGTTCTCTCTTACCCCTTTCCACTTTCCACTGTTAATATTTTTTGTGTGTGTTTCGTTATTTTGTCGAGGCAACAAAAACCATTTTTGTTTCTCTTTCTAGTCGACAACCCACTGCAGCGAGGGGCCGGGCTCACAGCACTTACAAAGCAAAACAAAAATGACGCCGCTGTCCGCGAACTGCGTGAAAAACGCACAAGTCTGGCTCCGGCTCTCCGGATAGCTCTGCCATAACTCGGCCGTGCAACCGAAGCCTTTCTTCAGGCTCGCTTGGTGCGAATGGCTCAGCTTTCGACGTCACAAAAGTCGCCAAATCCTGACCTCGAAGGACGCTGGCCTCGATTAGTGGGAATGCGGTGGTTCGACTAAAGTCCCCCTACCCTTTGAGTCTCAAGGACTCGACGTCCATTTCAGGGCAGCAAACCCTACAATGAAAACAGGAGGACGAAATGACAAACAGTTTAGCTGTATTTTTCGTTTCGTCTCGTCTTTTTTTAATGTTTACTAGCCTGCAATTCTCTATTTTCAGTAACACACCAACAAAAAACGTTAAAAAAAATCCGCCATGAACAAAAGCTTTTTGTTTTTTAACTGTTTTATGAGAACACGACGATTCGAGAATTAATTTTACGCTAAAAAATATTTTAGAGCAATATTGACGGCGAGACATTTATTTGAAATTCTGGGCGCAAAGTCTATGACGTCACGGAATGGTCATTCGCTCTTTCCATCCTAACGTGAAGGCAAAACCGATCCACCTCCTCCTTCACGGACCCAGAAAACAAGTGGAAAGAAGGTAACTACTCACTAAATTGCGTCTCGCGCCTTAATATTGCTCTAAAAGAATTTGTTTTCGCGTTAAGCTGTTTTTACACGCGTGTACCGACTAGACTGCTCTGAAAAGAAAAAGCTTTTTTTTCTTTTTAGGAGGTTTTGATGATTGTGGGTTGTTGGGGCTGTCGACCTCCGCGCTCTGCGCGCTGTATGTGCTGCGCCTTGTGTAGTGCTGAGCCATCGAGAAGTGATGAAGTTGGATACGAATGAACAATTTTTGTCGGGTTTAGGCATCCTCAGTGCGCTGGGGAAGTTGTAAACAAGCACACAGAGGCTCTTTTCATAAAGTCCTCTTTAGTCGGGGGGGGGGGGGGGGGGGGGGGGAATTGGCGTTCATTACCAGAATACTGTCGAGAGCGGTTATAACGAAGTCGCGTTGATAACGAAGTAGCGGCTATAGCGGAGCGATCACGATTCCCCATTCTTCTGAACTTCGTTATAGCCGAAGTTGGTTATAGCGAAATAGCGGCTACAGCGAAGGGATTTCCGATTCACGTCGACTACATTATAACAGGTCTCGACAGCTTAATTGCGTTTTTTACGGTACAGTTCCTGTTGTGACCGCTAACCTCATATTGGATGAAATGCCGGAGGTGGGACATCTTCTGTACGGCTTTTCTTCATAGATTGACGAGTACAGCTCCGGTTAGTGAACGAAAATATTACATTGAATGTAATTCCGAAAAAACAGGTGAGGGTCTCTTTGTTCTTTCTCCTTAGATTGCTATTTCTTTCAACGGCGTGTATCATGAAAAAATGAAGCTCCTACACGGCCTTTTGTTAAAGATCATACTGCAGCACTGTTATTTATTCCAAAGCTTTATGCTACCTTCAAGCTAGAGTTTCAGCGGGTAGTGGGGGCTTCCGCCAGCCAGCGTGAGCTCATTACTCTAAAAACAAAATGGTGGAGGAATTTTTTTCAAAGTTTTTTTTAAGACTGTTTAAGATTTGTCCCTTGTTCCTCTATTATGAACCAGGCACTCAACCAAATTGCACCGAGGGTTCGCAATCCAATGAGTTCAGAAGGGGATATCTATATGCGCAGCTAGCGACTTGCGGTTGGAAAAGAAAAATGAGAATTCTCACCACTCAATTTTACCGAAGAATACACATTCGGACCAGCTTGACATTTTGCTGATGCTTAGTACAGACTTTGATTTTTTATTGTTGATCAACTAAAAGGTGGTGCTAAACCTCTTCAAACCGACAGACTACGTATACCTAAAACAATTAAACGTTTTCGAAAAAAAAAATACCCTATCAACAAAAAGAAGTTTTAGTAACTGAAAACTGTAAAACAAATTGACCTAGCTGACATTAGTCCGGGGGATCTGTTACATGTCAGAGTTTTTTTATTTCAAGGTATACTTTTTACAAAACAAATCGAAACATCTATAGGTCGATATTGATTTTAGCGGATGAACATCCGACATAGGCCGATGTAGCACCGGCAACCTCATTCTACACCTAAATATAACAGGAGCTATCACTCTAAGAAATCTGGAGAACCTGTTTTTTTCGCTAAGCACTTGGTGAGTGTCAATCGCTGAAATGAAGGGTGGGATATCGGCTGTGGCAGCGAGCGATGTTTCACTAAGCACTTTACCAAACTGAGTTTTAGCGATAGCTGTAACGGGGTCTTGCCACTACTGGAAATTACTTCCGTTGTGCATGTTATGGTTCTGATGTTGTTGAAATGGTGGTTTGCAGTTGGCGTAGTAGGGCGTCCGTCGTCGATGTTGCCAAATCCTTGAATAAGATCGCCCGCGACCCGCGGGAATCGAAGCTGCAGGTCCGCTGCGTGCGACGCGGAAAAGGCCTTACCGCAGAGGCTCCACTACAACTTTAACAACCCGCTTTGTACTTTTGTTTTGTTGTAATCTCTGATGTTTATTGAAAGCGCTCTCTGGAAAAGAAAATGTAGCGGATTACAAATACCGTCCTGGCACTAGCACTGCCAAGAGCTCGAGCCGGGAAACGCGCTTTCACGCGCTCTGGAAAAAGAAAAGCAGAAACATAAGCGTTTGGGATTTTGTAGTACCATAGCCTCCTCTAAACTGACGAAGCCTCGCAGATCATCACGAGAAACTGCCGCCAAAATTTAAAAGGTAGAGCGGCAGACCACAGATGAGAGGATGAGAGGAGAGCCACGTGACGGGCGCCCCGCTGCAGCGAGACGCCGAAACACACTTCTCCCTAGCCATGGAATGACGGCTCATGCTCCTCGCGTTCCTCGCGCTACCGCTTCTTTTCTTGCCGGGTTTGAAAACCAGGTTTCGGGTCCTCGTCGCTGCAAAAGCTGTGCGCTGAGACGTCCAGGTTCCCCGAGAAATGCTCTCTGCTACCAGATCCTCGCGCTCCAAATCTGCGACCGGGCACTCTATGGCTCCGTCGTCGACCAGCCAGGCTGTGTGAGTATAGAGGAAGCTATGTTAGTACCTAATGCCCATTGCACGCGATCTCTGAAAAAGAAATATACGGAGAAATATGCGAGAACAAAATGCTCAATTGTCTATTTCGTTCCGAACGCTTCTGTCGGTGCGTGAACGCGACGCTCAACGACTTCGCCCCAGTGACGTGTGGCTGCTAACGGTGAGACTGTACTGTGGAATAACACGAAGAGTGCTCAATTGTTTTCTTTATTTAGGTCTAGATATATTATCAGTTTTGTCAATCTCCGTTCATCCCACCGTAGACTGCAGCGATTGGCACTCCCAAGTGCTTGGTGGGAAAGTCGCCGCTCCAGATTTTTTAGCAAAGAAATCTGGAGCGGCGACTCTAATGCCCATAAGGGCCCTGAAATAATTTATTTCTATGATTATATATACCCAAATAAATAAATTTATTTCAAGGCCCTCAGTGGAACATTAGAGTCACTGCTACCTGAAGAATCGCAGGGTGTGGCCTATTGTGATCATACTCCTTGAATCATTTTTTATGGACGTTTATATATATATATATATATATATATATTACTTTTGGAATAGATAGGAGATGAGTAACAAGCTTATAGGTACTACAGATCAGTTTGATACGGACACTATAGCTGGTTTCTCAAATCGGTTTCCACACAACGTTCTCTACTGGAATAGTATACAAATTTGGTTCTTGATCACACTTCGTGTTGATCTTTATGGAACGTATTATGGAAGGACGTCGTATCGAGTTAAATTACAGTTTAGGGTAATAGGTCGGGTTTTGTTCATATATCAATGTGTCGTTTCATGCAATAAAGACGAGTCGATACCGTTATTACCTTTTTAGATGAGATGCATCAACTTCGGGAGCCGGAGGCGAACGATATTTTATATAGATGTTTGGCGTGACGGAAATTCCAAATACCCCATTTTTCCGACATCAACGTAGCACGATGCACATACTACAACCGCAAGAGACCGAAATCGCCTAGAAACCTTGATATACCAAAAGTTATTCATTGTGCTTTTTTGTCCCTCTTTATCAAGCGCTGAAACACGATGCTATTCAAAGTTGACTCGATTCAGACCGAAGAAACGCGCATCATTAAAAAGAAACGTCGGATCCTCTTTCGAAACATATTTCGGCCATTAAAATATGATTCCATCGGGGTTTTGGCAACGTAGCAAAAGCGACCAAACTAAATAGCTTCGTTTTGACGTTCGGGAAAAGGAGAAACCGTCAGTCGAGACTTTGCGCGATGTCTGATCTTTCCAGCCACGATGTGCACTTTAGTTGTCGTATTAGAAATAGGGCGAGTACACGTTTTCTCGGTTAATGCTGTTCTTTTGTCTTCAAAATACGCACATTTGTAATTAGGTACACGGCCGACCATTTTTTTTTTTACCCCTATGTTTCGAGATGCGATCGGTGGCTCTTAGGATATTATTTCACTATTAAAAATGCAACGCGAACTACACATTATGAAATTATGAATAAAAAAAAATTAAAGCCGTTTACAACTCCCAGTAACGCCGAATTAGAGTGCAGCTCTTGAGGAGGAGGATGGAAGGGTACTTGGGAGGTATGCGTCCTCCTCTCATCTCCTCTGCTCCCTCATTCTTCAATGTCTCTCGGAAGTCACATGACATCTCGGGGGGAGGGGGGGTCACCTGACCTTGTAGAGGGTCACATGACCAGAGGGTCACGTGGATAGGGGGTCACTTGACGCGGGGCTACTACGTGACCTGGGGGTCACGTGGCCTGCAAGTCGCTGGCACTCGGGGGTCACATCACCTGGGGGGGTCAGGTGAGCCTGGCGGGGTCACGTGACAGGGGGGGGTCCTTCATAACCCCGGGGGGTGGGTCCGCGGGCCTGCGGGTCACGTGACCTGGGGGTCACTGTGATCTCGGGGGCCACGGCGGCCCTGGGGCGGCCACGCCGACGGCGGCGGCGACGCCGCTCAGGCCGAAAACAGGCGACCTAAGAGCTGCAGCTCACTAAAAATGAGCATGGTTTTATGACTCACTGTGTTTTCCGGGTTAGGCGCGGCTCTTGAGGAGGATGGCGCGGGGGGGGGGTCCACGTGACCAGGGGTCACGTGGCCTGCGGGGTCAACGTGACCACGAGGGGTAGGGGCGGACAAAAATTTCCCCTCGATTTGGTAAGAGACATTTTCCGCTAGATTTAGCGGGGGAGAATTTTCCCCTCAATTTGGCAGGAAAAGTTTCCCGCCTAGATTTAGCAGGGGGAAACTTCTCACGCTAGATTTTGCGGGGAAAAGTTTCCGCCAATTCGTTAGCGGAGAAGACTTCCACTTCCGTTTAGCGGGGAAAGTTTGCCAGCTAGATTCAGCGTAAAAAGTTTCCGCTAGATTTGGCGGGAAAGTGCTCAGCAAATGTTAACGGAGAGCGTGCCGCCAAGTTTAGCCGAGTAATTTACCCATCGCCTGCACCGCGTGGATTTGCGCCGATGGCGACGCCGACGCCGATGGCGACGCCGACGGCGACGGCGACGCCGCTCCAAGCCAGGGCGCGGGCGCTGGCGCGCTGCGCGCTAAAATACTCGGCCGTTTACAACTCCCTGTAACGCCGGATTAGAGCGCGCAGCTCTTGAGGGAGGAGGAAGGGTACTGAGGGATGAGGCGACTCCTTAGGACTACGTAACCTCAGGAGGGTCACGTGACCTCAAGAGAGGTCAGCTTGACACTCAAGAGGGTTACGTGAGGGTAATTCTACGCAAGCCCTCGTGACTCTCGTGAAGTAGTAACCCTTTAGACCCCTCGTGACGGTAAACGTTTTATGGACATACCACTTGGCGAAATCGTTTCAAAATAATTTTGTTTTAAACCACATTGAAGTTCCCTTAGCTAATGCGTTGACATGAAATATGTAGAAATACTAAATTAATGGGCGCAAAATACCTTTTCACATAGATTTCTTCAAATATTTATTTATATCGCTTTTTAAAATATATACTCCAACCCCTAGTAAAAAAAGCAATGATAAAAAATATGTGCAGAATACTTTCTTAAAAATAGCTGAAAATCGGCAAATACTGTTGTGTTATACTCAGAAGTATCTTTTGACTGCAAAACTTTGGTGGATTCGGCTTAACTCAAAGTATTGAAAAACTCGCCTATTGGAAGTTCGCTTCAAGCAGATGCTAGAGTACACTGAAGTGCCTAAATACAACGTTTGATTGGTTTGATCAATTGAGTTGTACAGACATCACTAGATCAAGGTGGCCCGGATTTATGTTATTGTTTGCACGCTTTCTATGAAGAGCACGCCTGATGAGTTTCTACGCCTGTCACTAAACGAGGTTCGGGAACTACAACCGCAGCACTTGCTGATGCTGGAATGCTTCAGCAAGAAGTGCTGTGTCAGTATCTTTGGCGTGGTTTTGTTAGCACAATGTTAGTTCACAGATGTGCATACTCCCATTGTACACGTGATGTGAGCAGCGACGTTATGTGGTTACGTTAATGAGCATCTTAAAAAGTCAACTAGTAATGAAAAGCAAAATAACTATTTTAAAGTGAAGAAACTGGAACTCAGCTCGCTTCGTCCTGGGTGGTGCTATGCAGAGAAGCCTTCTTGCATTTCTTTTATGAGGCCGTTTTTGTGGATATTGTTTTGGCCTTGGCGCCACGTTATTATTAGTTGTACCAATGCTTTTTTTAGTAAGGGATATCGTCCACGAGCTTCAAAACAGTTTCCCCTTTATGAGAAGACTGCCGGGCTCTAGTCACCGATATGATGTGAGAACAGCAGAAGAAGTTTCCGTGTGGTCCCCGCCTCAGCTCGCTGAGGCAGGCCTTCAGACTGGGCGGGCCAAAAATGCGACATTAGATGAAAAAACTCTGCAGGCCGCACCTAGTGCGACATGTGTTGCACATTCGGGCTGCAGTCAGGCTTGCGATATCATGCGTCATCGCACTCGTTGCCGTCTTTAGCGCATCTCGCAATGTCATGTCCGTCACGGCAGATCGAAGGCGGTCCTTGTTGAGAGTCATCAGTGAGAAGGTCTGCTCAGAAGACGTATACGCGCTCCCGAAAAGTGACGGCAGTTTTCAAGGCGCGGTCCACCAGGTTTCCGTACTTGTTCTTGTCCAGGTTTTTGTAGAACTCATGCAGCTGAGATTCGCGATGCATAGTCTTCCGCGCTGGTGGACACTGGAGGTCGATGAGCTCCAGTTGCATCGTCGGATCGGAGTCCTCTGATCCGACGATGCAGCCCTTAACTATCTCAACGGGAAGGCAGAGGGTCGATAGCCTCCGTGATGAAGGAGGGAAGGGGATCTGTTTAGAGAGAGCAAGACGTTTTCGCGTTCCGTGTACAGACATGTTGAGACAGAACCACTCCATGGACAGGGACGCCTGCACACGCTGTTTTATTGTTGTCAGCGGTACTAGTGGAGAGGTAAACTTTGAACTGAGAAATCGTAGTTCCTTCGCCGAAGAGTGAGAAAAGTCGGTCAGAGGGTTTCACTGCTGCTTGCCAAGCGGAGCGGGCGCTCGGTGGATTGGATGGCATAGTAAACAATTTTCTGCGCTGATCCGGGCCACGGGCCGCTAGAAAAGCGCGCGCGGGCCGCATGCGGCCCGCGGGCCGTATGTTGTGCACCCCTGGCTTAAAGTCTCCCTCAGCCAGTCTGGGGGGTCTCTCCTAACTCGAGCACAGTTAGAGGCCCCCGTAGAAAGAAGGGAGGGGGGGGTCTCTATATGTGCGTCTTCGGTAACATTAAACCGACACTTCTGTATATTTTTACTGTATGCATTCTTTAAATTTATCAGGACTTGTCATCTCTGTTCCCCAAGCACAGGGCTAAGACAAAGGGACCTTAGGTATAAGGAGGTCTCAGACCGCCCACCCCCGCCAACGTTAGAGGGGGTCCGGACCTTGAGACCCCCCAGACTTTAAGCACTGGAGCCTCGCTGCCTTCGCCAATGCTTAGGGGTCTCGTGTACAACGAGCGCGCGCTGCAACCATGTGAGACCCGGAAGGCATGAGGCGCGTGGCGGAGGCCGGGTGCTGC
>JAZHYW010003116.1:0-35933 GCA_037355805.1 Ixodes ricinus
GTTCTAAGTATGCACCCTTCTTTTCGCTTTTAAAGGCCAGTAGCTCTCAAGTTTTGCAGGGCACCTGGCCTGCCAAAGCAAATATGTTTAGGTCGCGTTTTTATTGTTCATCATAACGCTCACCCAGCAGTTGCTCGCAAATGCCCCGTGAAAAAAAAACAAAAAAACAGGAAAGTTGAGAGACTTGCATATTTTTTTTCTGATCTTTTTAATACTCTTAGTCACCTGTTACCTCACATCGACAGACACAGACAGACGCTTGTATTGGACCGTGGCTTGTGCATAGATGGAACGTTGTAACACCGTTTTCATGGTCGCGATCTTGCGAGCGTAGCAGACCGTTTTAGACGGGGGCAGAATGTCAGACGGACGCAGACAATGGCGGACGCCGACGCGCAGCTTTCATGGCCGCGTCTTAAGGGCGTTGCAGACGACGATAGACGGTGGAGGAATAACAGACGATGCCGGAGGCTGACGGGAGTTTGCCCGCACGACTAGCAGGCGGTGTCAGACGCCAGACTAGACGCACCGGACGTCGCAACGGGGGCCGAGCAGCCAAGCTAATCCACTGGTAATGGGCGGAGCCACCGATCTGTGGGCGGGGCTTAGAACGGGCCATGACCTCCACCTAAATTTCGTCTTACGCCGTAAATATTGCTCGAACATTTTTTTCCTGTTGTTTTTGGTGCATGAGCTTTACCAGACGCCAATCGAAGCAAATGCAGTCGGCGAGAAAAAAAACTAAAAAACAAAGTGTATTCTACGCAGAACCGGCAACTTTAAGCATACGGATGCAGACTTCAACTGCCTACACTTTATCTCTGTCAATTCCTCTCTTTCTTTCTTTGTGTTAGTGTATCTTCTCGTTCGCTCGGTATTCTCTGTTCTTTTATTGATAGCAGAGCCACGCGAGCCACATGAATCAAGATGGTCATCAGGGGAGTCATTTTGCGAAGGCCGCCGCGCTCCACAGGCGCTTCCCCGTTACTCTCGTTTGAACGCTTCCGATGGTTCCGAGCGTGGAGCGCCGAGGGACTCGCTTCCCATACTTCTTTGCACCACGTACACAACACTTGGCCTCCCTCGCCGCGAACTCGGCGGAATAAGGAACGACACCACACAACCAAGAAAACAAAAACAAAGAAGCAAAGTGGGAAAAGTGAGAGGAAAATAGAGGAAGCCAGTCGATTGTCGGGATAAATAATCCATTAGAAGCCAGTGATCTCGGGCGAGCTGTTTTATTCATGGACCTTCGCCGCTAATGATGTCAATATTCGCTTTCTGGAGGACGGCGGCCGCGACGACGACGACGAGCAAACGACTGAAGCGACGGCACCAGCAGCGGGGGAGAAAACCCCGAATGAATGTTTTCGCTTGCTCGAATGCATACCGCACTATGTTGTCGCATTCTTTCCAGCTGATGTACGTAATACCCCCCCCCCCCGGTCTGCTCCCGTCGTTGTTATCGTTGCACTCTTTGTCATTGTGGCACCGTTCTAGCGTCTCGTGTTTCAGTCGGCTTTCGGCCATGTGTTCCAAGTCGCGTGTACACTGGTGCCGAGGGCGCGCGCTGCAGAGTTTCGTCGAACATCAATTTATGCCCAGAATGAGTTGTGAGCGGAGTGCAGCACGAGGAGTGGCTTGCTAATGCCCTTCTGTTTGAATGCATCTGCGGCCCTATTTAGAAACCGACCGGCATACGAATCAGAAAGAAACCGATCACTGTTAGACCACAATTGTGGCGACTCGCCGTATACCAGCCGCGCGTACGCGGGGAGGGAAGCAGACGTTTTCCGTGCGTACGGAAATCCCAGTGCTTTATTCGGAATCGCGGCCTACCCGTCCGATCAAGATAAGCAGATGAGCGCGCTATCAAGCGCATCTGCCCCGCACACGATACAAGGCGCGCCTGCTCTGCGCGTCACGCCGCCTCAGCAATGACAACAACATGGATTTGAGGCCCAGACTGTGCTGTGTCTGATTAACATTACGGGGGATTCGCCAAAATGAATGACATCTGTCGACGCACAGATGAATGGCGAGTTCTATTCGTACTTTCGGTGATTTGGGTAGCAATACGACGTACAGGGTGCTCGCGCTACATCCAGCCTTCATGACAGGGGGAGAGTAATACATCCTGTTCTCCTATGTTTACCTTATGTTTGGGGGGGGGGGGGTGCACGGCGACTCTTGGTTCTCTAGCGAGCAATTGCGTGAGAGCTACGCTCTAGAAATGCCCCTGTGTCGTGCTTTTGACTGATCGATGCGAACCAGCACGAACAAAATGATACAAGGGAAGTTCTTTTGACCATCTCGAGTCGAGGGACGCCACCGACGCCGCAGAGCATGAGTTATCGCCGGCTACTTCGATGTGCTGCCGAGAGATGGCGCTTCGCGACAAACGCGAGGCAGAGCCGTATATGTAGAGAGTTTGGCCATTCGTTGGGAAGTATAGGAGACAAATGAGGAGGCGCCATTGGCCGAAAGCGGGCTGGGCGTGCTCCAGGGCGTCTTCAGAAATTCGAATGTGACCAACCAGAAGCCGGAAATAATACCCTGGCGATGGTCGCGAGAAATAAACTTGATAAGTGCATCGGAGTAACTCTCGGACACTGAAAATATGGTGCACGTGATGTTTGAATCAGGGTCATCCGAAATCATGGTGGAAGAGTGCGACTAGCGGAACGATCGACATAATCCGTACGCCAAGCGCCAAGGGCCGGGAATCTGCCGTCCGTGCGGTCACACACTGTCCGAGCAAAACAGAGCTGAGCGGTGCATTTGTTTCTTATATCTTTTTGCATAATCATGATCGAAACATCACGTGCACCCTATTTTAAACCATAAAGGGTTACTAGATTTAACTCTTACGCGCTTATTAAAACGACCAAAACTGTTTCTCGCTACCACCACTAGGGGATTCTTTTCGGCTTCTAGTTGGCCAAGAGAGCATGCCAAGCCCTCTTTCTGCGTCTTGTGCATGCCCGGGCTCTGCCCGCGCCTCCCATTGACCAAACTCTCTGTATACAAGGCTCTATCGCGAGGACGCGGCACCAGCGCCAACCGGGCCATTACGGCACATATTGGCTATATTCAAGATGGTGCTCTGGGAAAGAAACCTTGAATACCAAAACAAGCAAGTCAAACCACTAAAAAAATGTGCATTACAGACACTCGCGGCGCGCTAAAGGAAGCGTAATGAAAATTTTCGGAAGTTTGCTAAAACCAAGATCCGGCTCGGCGATTCCTGTGGGGAAGCACGGCGCGTATCTTCGGCGGCTGGGGGAGATAGGTGCTCATAGTCGATGCCTTGCCGTTCACGAAGTAGTTGAACATGTTTAATGAATTGCATGTTCTAAGTCGCTCTCATGTATAGGAACCAGGCGTCTCGAATAGGAGGTCTTGAAGATGCGCCCAAAATACATTTTGGCAGATTCGGCATTTTGTTTTAGGAACACGTGCACTTTCTTTTCATCCAAGGAATCAGGAAGGCGTCTCGATCCCGTATAAGTACATTTTAAGAAATTCCGCATTTGCTCCTCGGTGGTGAGACTTTCAAAGTAAGCGATACTCACCTAGGGGCTTCAAAAACAAACAAACAAAAACAATAGCTAAGCGTAAGTAACATACTCCACCCGGAAGTTCGGCCATGTGTGTTTTTGTTTACCTCCGAACATCCTGCATGTGTATCGTAAACACGGAAAGTAACCTCTGGTCGGTCTTATAATAATAAAGATTGATGAAAACAACCCAGAAAACCCGGATTGAAGTTATTTTAGAAAATAAAAACACATATGTCACGTAAAGAAATATTCATATGCAGCCTTATTTTCTGGTTTCCTTGTCCACAGTCTGCATTGAACCATCTAAGAGGCTGCTTGTTTCTAGTAGAACAACACCTTTTATTCCGTTTTTTTTTAAATTGGTATTAGGACAAGTTTTTTATTGGATCATCACGCTTCACGTTTATGTTCCCCGGAGGTCGGGAAATCCCACGACCATTCTTTTTCTTCAACATAAACGGCGATAAACACCAATATACTTTCCGCCACCGAAAATTAAAAAAAAAACGATTCTGCGGGTATGTACAAACGAAAGAATTACCCCAACATCTATAAACAAATAAAAGCCCGAGAACAAGAAACCTTTCTTGTACATTACTTGCCTTCACTGAACTACGTTCCGATTTCCTTGATTGAAGTTTAAGGGATCGTTACCCTAATAATAGAGTGTTTTAGGAGATCGTTCAGTCCTTTCCGCTACGCTATTCCAATCCGCTACGTCCTCCGCTATATGTAGCGTAGCGGAACCGCCATTTCAAGTTTTAGTACAATGTTCGCAAACCGCGACACATTACAGCGTTACGATAGCTAACGCAACTCCACTAGCGGCTCTTTCAGATACCAAGGATTGCGTAAAACAAAAGTTTGTAAATCAATCCTCTGCATTCTTTTTATTAACGTCGCTATCTTAATAAAATATTCTTTCTTTAACGAATAAAGTGCTAATCTTTGCTTCTTTTTTAAGTAAATGATTATTATGTTTGTAATTGAATACAACTTACGGCCAAGCTGTTCTAGCCAATCCGGTATGAGTCAAGCGCAACCGCCATCGAGAAAAATCTTCAAAAATAAGTGACAACGACCGCAGCTCTTATGTTGTGTCGCTGCGATCGGTCTTTCATTCATCTTTCTCACTGTTCACCAAAAATGAAACGCCACGGAAGTCCCTCAGATCCGCCTGCTCGCTCGCTCCCTTGGTTGGTTCTGTCCTCACAGCAGAAGGAGCTGAGCAGGAGGCCGCACCCATCAATCAAAGCACGTCGAATTGCGAAGCTTGTTTTTTCCCCGTGAGTGTATTTAGCATGTCCGCCATAAATCGTTACCTGTTGAAGTCGTGGATCGGCTTTGTCGCGGTTACTTCTCGCAGCAGCAAGATATAATCCGCCCCTCAGAACCGCGATCGCTAAACGGACAGACCAGACAGGCGCGGCGTGGCGGCCATCTTGAATTGCGTCCCTCGCTGGCCCTCCCTAATCTCGCCGGGACTCGCTCTCGCGAGACCCACGCTAGGGCACCCCGCTACGCGCTCTACGTTTCTCGCAACTCTCGTAAAATAGCGCGCCTCCGCTAGCTTCCGCAGCTCCGCTAATTCTCCGCTAGCATCGCACATGCGCAGTAGCGTCGTTGCTCTAGTGTATAGCGTAGCGGGAATGCCAAAACGATCTCCTAAAACTCTGTAATGTTATGCTAACCGTTACGGGGTTGGCACTATTACTAATCAGAATCGCTATTGCGGGTGTACGGTGCAGCCCAAAATTGAAAATCTTCGGAAACCTCCAGCGTATCCAGGCTGCAGTTCTTAGCTTTGGCTGGTGTATCGATGAATTTTTAGTTGTGCTGTTTGCTTTGATTTTTTGTGATCGCGTCAGATATCGGTATTGGGCACTAAAACAAGTAAAGCAAATTTTAAATATAATCTTTTTTTTTTTACAAAGTAGGCAATACAGGCAGTGTAATGTAGACGAAATTCACGCAGCCAAAACATCCAGTCGATCATTTTTATTTTGAAGGGAAAACCCACAGGATACCTTGATACGCAGCCAAAATAGAAAATTACGAACTCGACCACTAAGCAATGGGATTCAGAGCCTCAGCTGTTAAAGTTGTAGAGAAACCATTGCTTTAGTTTCACCTTAAGACCAAACGCAGCCGACTCTACGATGCTGATGGGATCAATCGGACAGCGTAAAAATCGCACCATCGTGGTGTTCGTCATGTTTCTGCACGTGTTCTATCATCGCTGAACGAATCGCAAACAAAAACTAAGCCCAGTGAATTGCGCTTTTGATGCTGCTTGATTGGTCCCATTAGCTTGTAACCTCGGCTGCACCTGGTTTTTTTAATTCGGAGTCACTTGACATAGTATCTTTCTGCTTGTACAAACATCCACTGATGTTGAGACCATGTTATACTCTGGTGATTAAGAGTTCGTGGCTGAAAAGTGCCTGAAATGAATAACATGTTTCGGGCTCATATATAGAGAATGCGGAATGTTATTCTGCTGGCCAATATATCCCCACCAATATCATATCGTTGGATTTCTTTTCAATGTCGTGCCCATTAAAAGTACGGATTTATACCTTGCACCTTGAATTCAAAAGTATAACAGCACTAAAAACAAATTGAAGATACGCGTTTTGAAGACAACTGTGAGAGGCATCTAAATTATCACCAACAGGTCGCTCATAAATCTGCAAAAGGCAAAAACGAAAACGTGCTCAAACGTTTTAAAATTTGAAGCTCTAAAAAGTTTTTCAGGTGGTCTTCCAACAACATTGTTGAAAGAAGTTCCTTTTCAGTACCCTTGACCGACAAAATATGGACTAGTTACCTGAAAAACCTAAAACTCCTTAAAGGATGTCAGTGAAGGAAAGTGTCGAAATGTCTTAGTAAAGTAAGCACTTTCAGCCTGCTTCAGCTAAAGTGCGCGTACTCAAAACCTACTCCGTTCTTCATTAGAAAGACTTGCGCCTCCGCGCGCCACACAAAGGCCACCATCCTTTCACACAAAGGGCGTGCGGCCCACCTAGCTTGAAATTTAAAACTAACCCCACAAAAGCGTGGATACCCTACTCCTACCCCAATATTAAAGAGACGTCTCGGGGGAACAGCCATAGGCACTCAACTTTTCCCTTTCTCTTTCATACTCTCCTCCCTCATCCTGTTCGCTTTCCCCGTTGCCGCGGTCCAAAAAATTCATTACTTGCCGACACTTTTTCACTCTACAAGGTATCCGTTCGGCTTTCGAGCGTGAAAGCTTAAATGGACCATCCGCAAGAACAATGCGAAGCCTGATACCCTACCAACTTGGGCATCTTGAAAGACGCCTTTTCAGGCACTGGGCTATAACTCCGTTCCCCCATAAGCTGATAGTGCGGTGGAAGCTACATGCTCGTTAGACCAGTCATCTTTCGCCTCGTGATCACATTCCCGCCCATACTCACACACAGAGAGAGAGAGAGACTTCAGGTGATAAAAAGGAGGCGGTTGAATGGGTTCGGCGAGAACGTAACTTCAACGGCATTGTCAGCTTATGGGTTAGCGGAGTATAGAGACACGCACTCCGTAGACGGAACTCTTCTCTCCAAAGCCCGTTGTTCTTCGCTGCGGTGACAGGTCTGCCTTAGCCTTTTGAAAGGCCGCTAGCTCTCGTAGATAGAGTACCGTCCCTTTTGTCGGACGTTCTTGGCGGAACTTTGGAAACGGAGGAGGAAGAGGATCTCGTTTGTAACCGGTTGAGAGTGTGCGTTCGCCGCTCCGGAGTTCCTTGATGACGTGGGGATTCCGACGTGGGCGAGAGAGGCGTTTTAGCCCGATTACTATGTAAATGTAATCGTTTCTTGTCTGCTCTCGAAGGGTTTTCTCGTGATTGTAGCCACTCGGGCTGACAGCTAGCCCTTCTTCGCCGATAGAGAGTACGGGAATTTCCGAGAAGTGAATCTTTGTTGAAGTGTGAGGAACAAAAATTAACTTTTGAATGAGAAGAAGAAATAGTGCGTAAATTTCGTAGGCAGCACCAATATAGATATTATCATTGAATCTCCCCCAAAGGGGTGGTCTTGCATTTTGGCGTCCAGCAAACTTGAGTTCACGACCGTTGCCCATTTCGATGTGAATGTGCGTCGTTCCGGAAGGGGGGGGGGAGGTTGCGCAGTGTTGTAGGCCTTACCGAAAAAAAGTAACGAAATGCGTTACTCATTACTTGCAAAAGAAATGAACGCGTTCCCAACCTACGTTACCTCAACATAAAATAAACGCGTTAACGTTACCGATAAAAAGTAACGCACGTCACTTTTGCGTTACTTTTTATCAATAAATTCACGGTAACAGCTTTTCTTTTTGGCGACATCGTTTTTCGGCACTGGACAAAGCGCGTGTGGGTGTTGGGTTTTTCTAAAGTGGGACATTTTGCGTGGGGAAAAGACAGGCAAAAGTTTTATGGTATGTGGAATAAGAAGAATAATGAATGACTTGGCGCCCATTTCTTTTTTATAGGGGCTCGAAAAGAAAATATTAAGTGTACTTTTTTTGAGGTCTTGGGAACAAGATGTAAAGACTAACTTAACTACGTTACCCCTTACTCGAAATAAGTAACGTATGTTACCCGTCACCGTTTTGAGAATGCAATGAGTACATTACTACGTTACCGAAAAAGTAACGCGATACCGGTAACGACATTACTTGCAACGCGTTACCGCCAACACTGGTCTTGCGTGATTCATGTTAAAAACCCAAGGTTTGAAACGGACTAGTTACTTTCCTACAGCCCTGAACCAGTGTCGCGTTTCTCGGAGGCAGACGCCGACCACTCGGTATAATAATATCTATTTGCCAAACGATATATTTTTTCCTACATTCAGATACTCCCTCTTGGCAGGTTGCTAGAAGCAGCCGCTCGAACCTCTTCCTGCATTATGAGAGGTTTGCCAAGAAACTAAGCGGGGTCCAGAAATCCGATGAATTGAGAAATAGAACGCCATCCTTAAAAATTCCCAACCTAAATATAGCATTTTGAGGACGCGCTGATTTGACAAGAGTTCTAAATCAAGTGTTCTAGAAAAGGTGCCCCAGTGTTCATCTTCAATCCTTGCGTTTTGTTTTGTAAATATCCTGGCTTTTATTGTATTTTCTATCATCTCCTCATCTAGGCGGGGTTGATCTATCAGCTTTAGTGTATTCTGTCAAGAGTGCCACTGACATTCAGGGTGCGGTGACTGCCAGAGTCTGACATCGGTAAGCGCCTGTCAAGCCTGTTCTTGTGTGAAGTGCGACAACCACGGGACACATTTTAATGTTGACCAAGTTGGTTACGTGTTCATCAGAGCTCCTGTGTCAAGCTGAATTGTATGTGAGTCTGCAGAGGGTTCTTTAGCTCAATGTACATGAATACCCAAACGTCTACAATTTTTCCGATGTGCGAACTATTTATTTTTATTGAGATTAAAACCGGGCTTTTTGGTAGTGCCACTTTTATTGCTACATTTTGGTAAAAATGTACGAACGCACGTGTAACACAAGTTAAATTACAATTATTTTGAATTAACAACGGTGAAGTGGCAGTGGTGTGAGGTAGTTTTGAGGAAACAACGCCGTAATGCTATTTTTAGTTGATAATAAAAATCGGACAATTTTATGTTCCCCGGTTTAGTTAACTAATTAGTTAATTTAAATATTTTGTTAATTAGTTATATGAGTACATTACTAGGTTACCGAAAATTACAGTTAATTTTGCCGAGAGAAACTTTACAGGGACCGAAATCGATCAAGTATCCCTATTACAGGGAGCGACCTGCGCCGCGCCCTAACGGTGCACGTGGATAATGACTGTTGATGCTCGAGAGCAGGGTGCAGAATCAAACCAATACAATTTCAAGCAGACCAGTTTTACTGTGATGAAAATGCAATTAATGCAAAGGTGCAAGCGAGCTCGACATGAATGACGATAATAATTCTAGGAGAAGGGGAACAAGGGGGACAAAGGACAAACAAAAACCTCCAAACACAGCTAGGCGACTGGTGCGCGACCGAAAAAATCTACCTGGTCCTGGTATCGAACGAGGGACCTCTCCAGTTCCAGTGGAACGGTCTACCAACTGAGCTAACCAGGAATTGGACGTCAGTAGAGCAACTGGCTTTAAATGAAATGTTTCGGTCGCGGACCAGTCACCTAGCTGTGATTGGAGGTTTGTGTTCGTGCTTTGTCCCCGTTCTTCCCCTTATCCATGGATTAATGTTGCCATTCTTGTTCAGCTCGCTTACACTTTTGCATTAATTGCATTTTCATCATAACCTTAAAATGCAGGCCGTTCACCCTTGTTGGTGTTAGACTGCTGGCAGCTGGTAAAACCCGTTTGCTCCACTGACAGTCTTACTCCTGGTTAGCCCAGTTGGTAGAACGCTCCACTGAAAAGAGAGAGGCCCCTGGTTCGATACCAGGACCAGGCGGATCTTTTTCAGTCGCGCACCAGTCGCCTAGCTGTGTTTGAAGATTTGTGTTTGTCCTTTGTCCCCTTGTTCCACATCTCCAAGGATTATTATCGCCAGTTTTACTGTGATCATTTAAAACAAACCTTTCTCGCAAAACGGATACCAAAAACATTTACTCTTTACCGTTTGTTTATCATTTGACGCTTCCTATGTGCATTTGTTCTGTATCAAAATGGAAGAATCATCAGGCAAAGGTTTATATAAGGCTGAGCACGAGCAAAACGTAAGTGCTCTTCTGAGCGAATCGGAGCATTGAGCTTGATATCTAGCTTCCACTTTGCAGCTGCGTAACATCCTACTGCAACAAAATCAGAAGGCAAAAAAAAAGTTAGAGAAGTAATGTTTTATGCGCCGAGAAAGTGAGGGCGAGGAGGAGACTAGAGCGCGGAGGAGACGTCAGAACGCCGAGCTCTGATTGGAAGGATTAGTGGGTAGACCTAAAGCTAGCTGCCTTTGTCTACACTGCACTCGTCAAACGCGTTCCAACGCGAAAGCCAAACGCCGGACACCGGTCTTTCACTGACTTAGATCAAAATAATCTGAATTCAGTCATCTAAAATTAATTTAAATAAAAATATCAAAGTTGTTTAACAAAATACATTGTTTTTCCTGCTCAAGAGCCATTTTGTAATGGCGGGCAAATCAATGCCTTGGGCTAAATTGTGTCGAACACGCGGAACGGTCTCATAGTTTGGGAAGCGCTTTGGGCCACGCATGCTCAGTCTAGTGACACAGTGTCAGCAGCTCGTTATTGCAGAGAAATTTCCACAACTATTTTATTCTAACGTTACGTCCATAACTTGTGGGTGTGTTCGAAACAAAGCTAAAAACAAGCTATCATTCTTTTCCTTAGATTCTAGTGTAAAATTTACTGTAAAATATTCAACTAAGCGTCTTCGCGAACTGAAACAAAATTACCAAAAATAAAATTATTTCACTGATCCTTAGTTTATTTTAATTTATGTCTAATGAAGACATGATCGGAGCTGGATTTTGATTACTGAGTGTTTCCTAACAGATTAAAATGTTGATTTCAAACGTGCACATAATTCTGCAAGCTCAATTATATTTATTTTACTTAATTAATTGCATTCTAACACGTTCTTTTTTGGTGGCCATGGAAATAATTAAATTAACATATCTCTGTGTCTTTAGGGAAACCTAAACATTTTCATTCTATCCTTGAATTGAGAGTGCAAGACACAAAAATGTATCCACCAAAACTGACGGCGGATTTTCGTGCGCATCATTTTCCCCGAAACTAGCCCCACCAACGCGGTCGTCACGCCATCTCTCGTCAATCGATAGCTACGATTCCGCCTTCCTGTACGGCGAAGCGAGGTATGGACGGCTTATTCATTATCAGTGACCCAAGTTCTCGTGCTTGAAATTCATCGATATCTTAAGAAAGGCAGGGCGTGGTCAGCCTCAAGCTTTTTACATCATCCGATAAGAACTCCGAAGAGAAAATCTCCAAGAAAAAGGAAGATATTAAACCAGTTTGTGAATTTCTTGAGCTGTCAGTAACCATATAATTTCTGCATGAACGATAAAACACTAAAAAGCTAAAATAAGTTGTCCTTTTGCTGGTAGAGGGTGCGGCTAAACCATTATTGATTTGCCATGTTACTATTCGGGAAGGCGCAAGACAAAGAGAGGTTGCTATTCGAGAGGTTGATAAAGCAGGAGGGTGCGCTTAAAGCAATACTGTCTTGGTTTGTTACTATTTAGGAGGGTGCGAGAGCAAGAGGTTGTTATCCGAGAGGGTGCAGGAGTAAGAGGGTGCGCCTAAACTACTAAATTGTTTTGCCTTGTTACTATTCGGGAGGTTGCTATTTGAGAGGGTGCAGGAGCAAGGATGTGCGCCTAATGCACTATTGCTTTGCCCTGTAACTATTCGGGAAGGTACAAGAGCAAGAACTTGGTATTTCTGAGGGTGCAAGAGGAAGAGGGTACATATAAACCACTATTGTTCTGACTTGTTACTATCAATGAGTGTCCAACATACTACGCTAAAAACGTTTGCTCATTTCTCCCGAACGTTTTCTTTGAAGCTTAGACAAATACTTTGCTTTAAACTTACGCACTTTTGGCTTTCGTATTTTTTCCAAACAAAAACTGCCTTTAATTGAGTGCGTTTTGAGTGGGAGCCATTTGTAATATTTATGCCTATTGAACGAACCTCTTCAAGGGTTGGGTAATGACCATAAATGCCTATTTCTTTCATTGAATTATTTACCAGATGTTTGCTGTACGTAGAAGCGCCTTTTCTTTTCGACTGTTGCGGGCAAATAACGAAGAGCACTTACCTGGTTGCGGCCTTCATACGGCTGAAAACATCGCTCGTCTGGTGGAAATCTCCGCAACTTTTCGTCCCCTGATTTGACCAGCCACGGCTTAGCGCACGACCTTCATCACTCCTGCATGGTTTCGTCAGCTCGTTTCACCGCCGCTCTGATTTCGGACTTCGTCATCTTGCGTCGTGAAATCTGCCTGCACGGTGGCAGCACCAGCAGACGCTTTGGTCGGCGCTATCGAGCGGTGGTTGAGCTGCACTCCGTTAGGATTTGCGGCAACGCGCGCGGCTTCATCGCTCAATCTGTTCGTCATAGCTTTTCGTCCACCTGATTTGAATATCAGCAAAGCAGCGCGTGGCTGCTCATCTCCTTCGCGCGGTTTCATCCATCGTTTCACCGCCACTCAATTCCGGACGTCATCGCGTCGTGAGAATCTGCTACACAGCGACGCGCTGCATCAGACTTCGCTACGGTCAGCGCTACCGAACGGGCGGTTGAGCTGCACTCACGTGGTGCGGCGTAGCGAGCAGAGAAACTTATTGCTCGTCTGTTTGTCGCGGCTGCACCAATCACCTGATTTGATCAGCAAAGCAGCGCGTGCTTCTCCTCTTTCGTTTCATCCATCACCCTTCGCTCGATTTCGGACCGTCATCTTGCGTCAGCGGAAATCACTTTTCTACGGCAGCGGCGCCATCAGACTTCGCTTTGGTCGGCGCTATAAAGCAGACGGATACAGCTGCACTCCGTTCGGATTACGGCGCTCTGCTTCGACATCGCTCGTCTGTTTCGTCTCGCGGCACTGCGTCCACGCCTGGTTGATCAGCAAAGCCAGCGCACGGCGGCTATCCCTCCTGCACGGTTTCATCCATCGTTTTCACCCGCCGCTCAAGTTTCGGCCTTTGTCGTCATCTTGCGTCTGCTGAAATCACGCTGCGCAGCGGCGACGCCACCTCGAGCTTCGCTTTGGTCGGCGCTATAAAACGGGCGGTTGAGCTGCACTCCGCTGGGATTTGCGGCCTTCTTGGCTGAAAAGCTTATCGCTCGTCTGTTTCGTCTCGCAGCTTTTCGTCCACCTGATTTGATCAGCAAAGCGGCGCACGACGGCTATCACTCCTGCACGGTTTCATCCATCGTTTTCACCGCCGCTCAAGTTTCGGACTTCGTCATCTTGCGTTGTGAAATCTGCTACACGGCGGCGACACCATCGAGCTTCGCTTTGGTCGGCGCTACTCAAACGGGCGGTTGAGCTGCACTCCGTTGGGATTCGCGGCCTTCTGTGAAAGGCTTATCATCGTCTGTTTCGTCTACGCAGCTTTCCGTCCACCTGATTTGATCAGCAGCAGCAGCGCACGACGGCTATCACTCCTGCATGGTTTCATCCATCGCTTCACCGCCGCTCAAGTTTCGGACTTCGTCATCTTGCGTCGTGAAACCTGCTACACGGCAGCGGCACCACCGAGCTTCGCTTTGGCCTGCTGCGCTATAAAACGGGCGGTTGAGCTGCACTGCGTGGGACTTGCGGCATGGCTGACCAGCATCCATCGCTCGGTCTGTTTCGCCTGGCGCAGCTTTTCGTCCACCTGATTTGATCATGCAAAGCGAGCGCACGGCGGTTTTCACTCCTGCCACGGTTTCATCAATCACGTCAATCGCCGCTCAGGCTCGGACTTCGTCGTCGCACGCCGTGAACTGGCCTGCAGCGTGCGCGCCATCGAGCTTCGCTTTGGTCGGCGCCAGTAAGGCGGGCGGTTGAGCTTGCCAGCACTCCGTTAGCGATTTGCGGCCTTCTTGACTGAAAGCTTATCGCTCGCCTGTTCATCGGGACTCGCAGCTTGTTCGTCCTGCGTTTGATCAACAGAAGCAGCGCACGATCGGCTGTCACTCCTGCATGGTTTCGATCCATCGCTTCACCGCCGCCTCGTTCCGGACTTCGTCATCTATGTCGTCATGAAATCTCGCTACGCGGCAGCGGCGCCACCGAGCTTCGCTTTGGTCGGCGCTATAAAACGGGCGGTTGAGCTGCACTCCGTTGGGATGTAGCGCCTGCAAGCTGAAAATCTTATCGCTCGTCTGTGCGCTGCCGGGCAGCTTTCTTCAGCCACCTGGTTTGATCAGCAAACGGCGCACCGACGGCATATCCCTCCTGCATGGTTTCATCCATCGCTTTCACCGCCGCTCGAGTTTCGGACTTTGGTCATCTTTGCGTTGTTAAATCTGCCGGCCGGCGGCGACTGCGCACCGAGCTTCACTTTGGTCGGCGCCATAAACGGGCGGTTGAGCCGGCACTCCGTTGGGATGCGGGCGTCTGCTGGCTGGCACCGTCGCTCGTCTGTTTCGTCTCGCAGTCCTCCGTCCACCTGAATTTGATCCGGCAGACAGCGCCCAGACGGCTATCGCTCCTGCGCGGCACCTTCTCATCGCTTTCAACTGCCGCTCCCGGTTTCATGGACTTTGATCATCTTGCGTCGTTGGACCTGCTACACGGCGGCGGCACCACCGGAGCTTCGCGCTGGTCGGCGCTATAAGGCAGGCGGCGGTTGGCTCTGCGCCTGCTGATGCGATTGCAGCCTTCTGGCTGGTGCGCCACGTTGTCGGGTCCATCTGTTTCATGGTCTTCGGCATGAACTCTGCACCGTTTTCACGGCGAGGTGTTGGCTCTCACGCAAATCCCAGCGCGAGCGTACCGTGGCGTGCGTTCACTGCGCGTCAGTGCGGGCGTCATGCCTTGCCGCTCATCCTGCTCGCGTCGGACGTTTTTTTCGATCTCGCTTCACCAGCGACGTCATGGTTTTCTGTCTACCCACCTGAAGTCGTTTCTGCCAAAAGTTCCGCCTGGCATCTGTCTCGGTGACGCGTGTGCGCCCGAATGACTCTGCGGGTGCTGTCGTGGACATAGTCCTGGACCCGCAAAACCGATCCCGCAGCAAAAAAGCTGGATACTGGACGAGCTGCAGAATACGAAGGCTATGAAGAGAAAAACTGATTACCGTTATTCTCTTCAGGCCAGCGGCAGGCCTGAAGACGAGTTCCGGAACTATAAAAAAAGTGGCACTCAATCTGACTGGGTGATGTGTTCAGCCGAAGAGCAGATGCCAACTCATTGAAAACGTTTGTTCTCTCTTCCATGCGTGTCGCTGACGGTAGCGCCAGCGTGGTCTCTGGATATCATCTCGGCGAGAATATCCTCGCAAAAGATTCCCGGAGGAACACGGTGACAGGTCATGCTGAACAGATGATAAACTTATTAAACTTTCAGCTTGTTAATGTGGTGAGGTGAAAGGGCATGTGCAGGTGAGCGTGAGTTTCTGTGGTGTATTATGAAAGTTCCAAAGTTTTAAGAAAAAACAGTGATTATTATTAAGACTTTAGCGCCAGGAATATTCAATATTAAATATGATTGAAGGCGAGGAGATTTCTCGCCGCATGTCGGGAAATGTGGAAAGCCTCGAAATTTGAAAAACCGCATCGCGGTATGAAAAAGTTGTTGTTCGACAAACTGTTTTATCAACATCGAAAGTGTTTTTACGGCTTCTTGCTTTTGAACTCGGTGGTTAATTTACAAACACGGCCTCAACCTGTTTAATCTCTGAACAGAATATGGCAGTCTACAAGGCTGAAGATCGTTCTTTCTTGTTATGGTACGAGCTTATTTATCAAAACCAGATGATTAAACCTTGCTAACATGCAATGTACGTCTACATCATTTGGAACAAGGCTGTGCTTCTAAATCTCTAATGAAAGCAATACGTGGTGCCGCATCATGGCGTATGTTCATTATCTAGGAGGTAAATTCTTCTCGTCGCAATCAAAGTGTTTCTCTCAGTATTGGACCTGAATACGATATTCAGGTGTCTTGCTTGTTTCCAGTCGAAGTCTTGTTTTTCTCGCCGCAGTTGGAGTTTATTATGACCCTCTCAGACCTCGCAGGCTGTGTTCTCAGGGTTTATACCGATTTTCGGTTGCCGTTCTTTCCCGACCGCAAATTATCCTATGTGGCTTCTTGTTGGGTTTAATTATCCCGCGGATTACGACTGGATTGATTGTGCTGCTGGAAGTAATTTTCGGATATGCCGGTGCTGGAACTTGTTGATGTCTGCCAGTCTTGTTCTCGCGACGAGTTTAACGAAACGTTTCACGAAAATGCAGATGCTGGTTGCTTTTTGCATCCTGTTCCGGAGTTAATTCTATCTATGCGTCTGTTGACGCTGTGGTCACCAGATGGCGGTGATCATTAACGTTACTGTTCGGCGTGGGGCATGATCATTTTGATTGTTGGGGCGGCTGTCTGGGTGGCACCAGCCTCGGGTCGTTCTTATGAGTTTTCGGGTTTACTGAAGATCTCGATCGCGGTAGAATGAAATTGATTATTCAGGGATGAGCGCCAAAACGCAGATCTCGCGCTCAAATTAAAGTACAAAAATCGTGCAAGCCACTGCGGTTAAAGGCGTGCTAAAGGTATATTACTTTCCGTGGCTGCGCTTGTTGAAGCGGCAGTACAGGCCTCGGCGGGATGCATCGCCAGCCATTCTAATCTCTGCAGCAAAGCCTTTAATGAAAACAACGGTGACGTTTCCTGGCTGGCGCTCTTAAACGCTACCGATGATCTCGGGTTATGATCTGTTGGCCTCTGGCATTCTAAAATTTCCCCAGGCGTTATTGACGTCATGGGATGCATTGTCAAATATGAAAGTGCGATTACTTTCATCATTCTTCTTTGGGTTTAACGATGAATATGTTTCCAGCACGCCTGCCTTGATGGCGTTTATAATAATTTGCTCTATTGATCGCATCTCGCCTGGTTACCGGTGGGATGGGCAAAACATCCTCAACCTGGTCAACTGTACCGGTGATGACGGGTGTACGTAAACTGCTCGACTCGCTGCCAGTCGCAGTGTTATTCTATAGTTTTGCTTTCAGCAGAATCTGGATGGGATGCTGCAGGCCTGGAAACGCAAAATTTCTTTTAATCGGTGATGCCGTCACCAATATGCCGTCACATTTTACTTACGCCCTGTGGCTTCCAGAACATGCTGAATGCCAGCCATACGTTAGCGTTCACACCGTTAATTTCTCTTGCTCATAACCAGCCAGCGCAGCAAAAGTCGTGCGCGGCTTCAACTAATTTGGTTATCACTGACGTTGCGACGGCGTTCGTTCTCCCGGAAACACCAAACCGACATATCTTTATCAGTTTTTAAAAAACGTTTGGTCAGTTGCCGCAGCGTTTGATAAATAACGAATCATTGTTTACGTCGGTCTCTTTGTAAACTGGATCGAAATTCGCCTGAAAGAACTCCATCGGTCTGATCCATGCGCCAGCTCATCTCGATATCGGTAAATCCGGTGTACCCAGGCCGTGTAAACTCTTCTCCTGGTGCAACAGCCGATGCCAGCTTCAGGCGTTAAATTCATTCACCGCCGGTGACTGCGTAATATGCAGGCGTTGTCATCACAGACGATAACCTGACCACTCCAGCGTGACCTTCGATTCGCTATCGTTGTGGTACGTTAAAGTAACCGTGGTTCATAATGGCTGCAAAAAATAAACTTCTTCTTTTGCTACAAATTAAGTCGATCTGCCTTTGGTCGCAGGTTAATGCTGGCTGATTATTGTCGGGTAATATTGCCATCCCTGGGTATTCAACGGATGATGAATGGAAAAGCCATATGATGTGTTGTGGAGCAAGCGTCAGTCTCTGGGTACATGGAGAACTTATTCTTTCAGTGACGTTTCAGGTTAACCTGATGCACAACTAACGAAGCGCTGAATGCGTTGTTGAACCACGGCAGGATTATTTAATTAGCCGGGAATGATAAAGATGATGCCGTTTATTTTGAGGTTATTTCTTCACGTCGGTGTTAATAACGTTAATATTGAGCGGCAACATTATTTATGCAATGAACAAATATCGTGCGGCACGCGTGGTCTGCATTTATTACAACCTTTATTAAAGAGTCGTTGTCTGTTGGCAGATTTTCCCTCGGCATGGTCACCGTCATAAAATTAGGCTCACCACTTTATGTCGCACTAGACATTTTTCAGAGTCGCCGCTTGATCTTCGGCCATCCACGAATGGAATGACCTGCTCCTGAAGAGTGTGGATTGATATCTCGGACTGCGCACAGTTTAGGAGTGCACGTGAAGAATTATCCAAGATCAGTTTAATTTCATACGCTCTCTGGTGTGTAGCTGTTGTGTATATAGTATGCTGTGTATGTGTGTGCGATCTGTCGCATGCTGTGTTTCAATGTTAGTGTTTTCCTGTTTTTGCGGCGAACTTTCTCTTTTGTCTACACCCCCCTCGCCGTAATGCCTCCGGGCGCGCGGGAGAAAAAATAAATGAAATAAATGAAATGAGCGAGGCAAGGCGAGACATAAAGCGCATTCATTTAGGTATGTGCCATTTTATTCCAAGTAATAATTAAAGCCGTAAAGTCATACTTCGTTCTACGTTATCCTGGATTAAAATACGGCAAGGAACAAAAACGAGCAGGCATTTTTGTAAGTGTTCGCCCTAAGGAGGCTAAAGCGGTACTCCAGCGATTTTTTAGCTATCCCAACTAACTATATTTTCTGAATCTCCGGCCTTTACCCTTTCCTGTATGCTAAGTAGTATCGCAAAATTCATAATAGTTTTTGAAGAAAACGGCAAATGAAAATGATGCAAAAACCAACGATTAACATATACCTGCACTTTTCAGTGTCTTGACGTGAGTGGCAAGACATGTTTGCCAGTGGTGCAAGCAGTCTAAAGAAATGGACTATGTCAAGCATTTTGTTCCGTGTTAGCGCTGTGGGTACTGAGGAAGCTTCCAAAATATTCATTTGACACCATTAAACTCTTTGGAATCAGTTGGCGAAACAAATACTACAGTCCAAAAGTTGATCCCGTGCCTTCCGCTGACGTTGCCTTTTGGTTTGTTGACGGTAGAGACTTTGAGATTCAATTACACTGTGAGGACCGAATCTTTTAATTAAATAACTTCGACGAATAACATCTTTGTTGACATAATTATGTTGAAGTACAATTTCAGCGATGTTTGTTGCGTGTGTTCAGTACATGTACTAGGCAAATCGGGGACGCATGAATAAATCGCGGAAGTACCCTTTTAACTCAGGAAGCGCATCTGTCAGAATTTACGCTCAGGTTTATAACCTTTCCGGCCGTTCAAAGCAAAGTAAAACGGATATGATTAGTACATAGCTCTTCCTCGGTGCCTTTTTCTTCGACTTCAAAGTTTTCTATTTTTTTCTCATCAGAGTTTCGTGTTTTAAAACATCATGATATCAATTTTGTTGCAGAGCTTACTGTTAGGTTGGTTGTTCGGAAAGTTAGCACTGTTTTCCAAGCGCCAAGTAAGATTTACTCACTATATTCTTCTTGAATAAAAAAAGAAAAAGAAAGAAGACGTCGAGGCACAGGCAAGGGTTCCTCAGCAGCAAGCCAACATATGAAGCCCTAACGAGAACCCTAATGGTTCGAGCATGAATCAAGAAATCAAAGCATGCAACGAAAAATGTAACGCAAACATTCATGTTCGGTGAGCGAGTTTGTTGAATTTGAAGCATTCTCCAAAACTAAAAGAAACATGATGCATTTATCTTAAACTTGTTACTCATAGGTTTGCAATTCAGCAAAGCTCAGTTCATTGTCTCGGCTCACCTGCTGTAGTCTGAAGGGTTTCAAGCCAGCTTAGGCTCTTCGAGTATTTTTATTACACTCTGCACACTCTCTTTAACACAGACTTCCCTAAATCGTTCTCCACCGCTATTGAAGATGTGGCAAAGGTGCTAAGATCGTATTGTCACGTGACGTCACAATTTCCTACGCCAAATATAGCGGGGACACGTTTCCCGCTAAGACTGGCTGAAATTGTGACGCCACGTGACATAATGTCTCATTATACCGTGACGTCACACAGACTCTGACCGTCACAGTGCCACATAACTTCACAATTTCGCCGCTAGGTTTGGCGAGAAAAATTTCCCGTTAAATTTCAGCAGCTAAAAGCTTCCCGGTACGTCACGTGACTTACCATTCTCCTTCTTAATTTAGTGAGAAAACATTTTACGTGACGCAATATGACGTCACAATTATCCCTCTAAATTTAGCGGGAAATTTCTTAACTGAGATTTTTCTAAACTAAGCCGAGAAATGCTTCATGTAACGCTACAGATTCATTTCGAGAGTGATTCCCGGCTTAATTTGATGAGAAGCGTTTCCCCATAAATGTAGCGGGCTACAACGTACACTATACATGTGCACACATCCGGATCCGCTGCGACATTTTGTAAATCAACAGCTCTCGGCGTAAATAGCAAAAAAAACTTCCGTACTTTTTGGCTATAAGTTGCACCTTTGCGTATGTCACACCACCCCATAAACGGTTGTTAACAAAGAACAATTCGTATAAAACTCGGACTTTCGTATAAACTGCACCTACACATTTGTACGGTTGACGATGGTAAACATCATTTAAAAGCCCGGAAATATGTATTTTGATGCCGGAATATGGATGACAAAGGCGCAAAAGTTAAAAGTTCCAATGTTCTCGTCAACGAATTGAACGAAGTATAGCCCCCGTGGCGAATATCTGCAGTTAAAGTTCATAGTTACAGGTGAACAATAAACATGTCATTCGCAGCCTTGTATAGGACGCACTGACGAATATTTTGGGGAAAGAAAACAAAATGTTTACAGCGGAATTTACAGTAGTATGAAGAAACCTTCGGCTCCAAAGCTTCACTGACGTTATCCATTCATGTATTACCTGGCCTAAGTTTATGAATGCAAACCCATTGCAATACAAATTTAAGCGTACATAAATATTATCAACGGGTGAAAACATTAGAAAAGCGTCATTAATGTGTCCTGTCTTTTGAGAGTTCTCGTTCGGGTGATTTCAGAATGGCAATCCCAAAAATAAATTACGATGTGGGATTCAAACATTCCGGAACAAGCATCTTATCGTAAATATAGAAAAGACAGCACGATGATGGGCGCGCTTCTGTCGAAAGCAAGGACCTTAATGTCTTGTTGCGCCAAAATGCGTCGTTCTGGGAATATCATGAGCTGCGCTACGCGAGATTTTCTGACCACGTGCGCGAAAACGAATGGCGATTTCAGCACGAATTGCAAGCGAGAGTAAGAGTGAACATCAATAGACTCTCTCCGAAATCCCACCAAGCCACATTGGCAGTCGCCATTTATGGTTCTGAAAGTTTCCGGCTGAAGGTAGAGGGAAACATTCAGAAGCATGTCAAACCAACCAGCTCCGCTCCAGGCAGCCATTAATGGGGCACGAAGCGTCTGATTGGATCTGAGAGCTCGCCGAACCCTGACGCAGCGCTCGTGTTTAATAAATGCTCAGAGTTGACGTGTACCAATCAATGGCGGGCTCGAATAATAGACCACTTTCGAAAAACTGCCCTCTGTTGGCAGCTGTGGAATCCACTGTAGAATGGCGGACTAAAACCGTAACGTCACGGCACAGTTAATGCACTGGGTCGGATTAGAAGGCAAAAACGCAGACGCACAACAAGGTGATAAGCGCAGTGACGTTGCACTTTCGACACTGTTTGATTGGCTCTTCGGCTCCTAGCATTGGCCGCGCTCCGACGTTCGCTATCTTATGGAATGACTTGCACGTTCCACGACGTCAGTTGTTCCGCCATTGTGCAGTGGTTCTGACCTTCTAATAATCGGGACGTGACTTTCGAAAGGGGTGTATATGGCGCAGCAGCTACGAGACGGCACGCAGTTTCTAGAGGGTTCTAATCTGCGTCAAACTGGGCAAATCTGAAACAATGACCCTTGAAATGATTCGGAATGCTTATGGCGAAAAACCAGTGAGCCGTGCGAGCTGTTTTGAGTGGCACTTGCGGTTTAAGAATGTCAGAACACCACTCGAAGACGAAAATATATGTCGGAGTCTTCTAAATATGTACGGCCAGCTGCGCAGGCAATGAGAGTTGCGAACTCCAGTGCGTGGCTGAGCTCCGGCGTCTGGAACATGTCATCCGACTGTTGTGCTCAGCGCCCTACTCCACTCATGCATCGTACCCCAAGTGCCAACAAATGCCGTCACAAAAGCCGGAGTGTCATGCTGTCGGATGTCGCTATCCTAGCGGGTAATGACAGAACGTGCCGGCAAAAAGTAGGAGTGAACGCGAGTGTCGTTGTCGTAGCGGAGTATCAACGTATGGCTGCTAATACTTCCGTGGACTCTAAAGCTGGAAAGCGAACTGCAGCACAGCAGTCATCCACCACGGCCACCATTGCTGCTGTGACACTGCCAGAATCGCGATCAAAACAAGGTGATGCTGCTTGTACATGTCCCGAGGGTAAATATAAATACTCGCAAATATTGTGGACGACGTCATTTATTCAGAAAGGCTTGTAATTCATGTTCAGATTTTCCACGAGCCACGGTTTAGTACGTAGCAAATAGAAAAAAAAAAGATCACTAAAATCTGTTTTCTTTAAACCGGGAGCAGCGAACGCCGAAAATCCCTAAAGAATGCAGAACACTCCTTCATTTTCTTTTGCAATGTTCAAACTATTTTCCTGTGTGGTCGGTAAACACTGTTCCACGGAGGAGGGGAGTGCGGGACGGTGGCAAATAAAATATCTGGGTGATATTTCACTTCAATTTGTGTAAGTGTAACTTACTTGTATCCCGTGTCCTCTTTCCGTTTTTTTTTTATTCTACTTTCCACCTTGCCTATCTCTTCAGCTTCCTTCCTCCTTCACTTTGCGTCAGCTTTTGTTCTGCATTCCCTTTATCTCACATTTTCTTCAAATTTAACGGTAGAAGAGCTCAAATCAAGTACAAAGCAAACGCTTAAAGAATAAATATCTATAGCAAGTCGGTTTAATAAGGAAAATTTTGTCTTCAAGAGGATGACGGAGAGCAAAAGGGGATAGATGAAAATATAGAAACGTTTCTTTTTTTAAAGTCTAACCTCTCAAAGCCGCTTTCTGACATAAAGCTATTTATAAGACAGCGTGCAGTATTTCACTGACGGAGCTAAATTATGGGATTTTTGCTTCGCGAAGCGCTCAAAGCGCGGGGGCCCCGAGTAAAATGAAGGCCATCGTTTAATATCTATCCCTGTGTGCGCACGTCGCTCTTTGCTGTCTCGAACCATTCTTATCTTTGGCCAAAAAACTAATCAACAAAAGACATAGAAGATGAAACTGTCGGCGGAGATTTTTTTCATAAAAGGGAACAAGGCATTTTTGCTTGAGCTGTCGCCGTTGTCTTGTGTCTTAGAACCGACAAAAAACACGCTTAGGAATGAAGGAAGAGCAGCTTTCATTATTCTCTTAAGAACTTGCTCGGTCGGCGTGGTCTTACGATAACTCGGATGTTCATTCTAAGAGCGCCGCACGTTAAAGCATCTCCCGTCCGGAATGCGTAAAAGCAACGCAAATACCGTTCCCTCGTTCACATCCTTCTACATTATTCATATTTTCTCGTTTAATTTTAAATCAACAGACAAGCATGAAGACGGAGTGAGAGGCCCCTTATTTTCAATCTGCGCCACTTTCTTTTCCTAATGGTTTATTTCCTTCTCATCTTACCGGTATTGCGCCTGTCCTATTTCTCAATCCAAGATTTTTCGAGACGTATATGCCAGCTTTGTGAGCTCATCAGTCGCATTTAGCGATCGTCGACTAAACACGGTGCTGTTGAACAGTTGTGACGTCATAAAATTAAAAAAAAACTTCTATTTTAAGATTACGTCTCGGCGCGAAAAAGAAATCTGTTTCGCGCTGTTGCTGCTATTGTTTGTTTGTTTTTTTTCGAAGAGATTGATAATTTTTGGGCACGTCTTTTTTGTAGTTTGTGCGTATCCTGAAGATCATAGGGTGAGAGATTTTTGATTACGATAGCGCACTGATAGAAAAAAGAACCGTTGCTAACCTTGTTGCTACAGCATGTCCCAAGTCTCTGAATTACAGGACATGTACCATAATTCCTTAGTACGGGACATGTTGTGGCAACAAGGTTAGCAGGCATGTGTCGCGTACATAACTATAATGGTATGTACAAGTGCTGTTTGCTGGTAGCTACGGGAAGTCTGTCATCATTTTCAAAAACAGCACATGTTCTGTTTAAAACGATGTTAGTACATGTTTCATTTTTACATCTGACTGCACACTCACCATTTTGTTCAAGATGCCGTCCCCCCCCCCCCAAAAAAAAAAAAATGAAAGTGATATTTTATTGCAAAAGTAAGCCATGCAGTTTGCACACAAATTTAGCGCAAGCAGTCTGGACCAAATGACGAAATTTCAGAACGTGTTGTTATCTTATTCAAGCGTTGAAGTTACTTTCGGAAATTTTATATAGGGGAATGGCTGACTCACGAATGCATGAAAATGAATGACATGAGTTTACAGGAACGGGACTTACTTTCCGACTGAAACTTTCCGAAAAGCACTTATAACTTTCGAATAATATGACAAGTTCTGAAACATTGGCATCTGGTACGGGCTGCTAGCGTCACATTTGAGCGGAGACTGAGTGTTTGGCAATGTATAGTTTATTTTTGAGGTGACAATATCAACTGCAAATGCTTTTAGGTGACACGCTGTATCATTTGACAGGTTTTGAAAGTCCAGTTCTGCAACATGTTCCAATCCGTGAAGGTATTTGTATGCCCCTGTTGTGTCACACATACATCAACATATAGCTGGTGCAGCCGGAAGTTCCTCTTGGTGTGGATAACGCACCTTTTGTGCAAGGAACTTCGGTGGTTGCCTGCAGTATGAGCATGTACTAAGGGGAAACTATACTTCCGAATTCATTTAGATTCGAAGAAAGCTTTATTATACATTCTATGGTCCTGATGGTATTGAGCCATTGCAGTGAGCACATTGGAAAGGAAAGCCAAGTGTTTATTGCTTTAAGATACATAACATATATTTCCCACAATGAATAGTCCCAGCTGACTAGATACAATGATTAGTTATCAACTTACAACATTTGTTGAAAAAGAAATTGTGAAACAATCTGTCACAATGAATGAACAAACTAAGCGTTTTGGAGCAGTGTTGTGCCCGTTACCGAAAAAAAGTAACGAAATAGCGTTACTCGTTAGTTTGGTAAAAATTAACGCGTTATTGAGCTACGTTACTTTTTTACAAACGTAACGATATACCGTTACCGTTACTTTTCAAAAATAACGAACGTTACTTTTACGTTACTTTTACGTTACTTTTGTGTTCGAGTACATATGTTTGGCAGCATGCGAATGGGGACTGCTGGAACACTAGCAGCCAACCATCACCCCTCATCTTTACGCCGGTTTTAGTAACAGTCCGGTTCATACTATTACCAGAGTCTGATTTACTTCACTATGTGGAACAGGACACCGGTTACCAGCACACTCTTTCCAGGTTTAGAACTTTTTTATATTTTTATTATGACCTTAGGGAAGTAAAGACTAATCAAGCGAAAGATTCTTCTGTGTACAAAAGTGGGTCAGGAACTTTCAGGTAGCGAGGAGAAGAGCGAGAATAAAAAATTCCACAAAAGGTGTTTCTTTTTTTTTTGTAACTAGAGAAACGAGCAAATCGCTTCGCACTAGTTGTCCACTGTTTTAAACGGATGTCTCCCCCCCCTCCCCCGCTGTCCACCTCTGATGCACAAAGCAGAGGGGGAAGAGGAGTGGGGAGGGGAGGGGGCTGTAACGCAGTCGTTCGTTCAAACCTTGTAAGTGGTGACACTATGAAAAAAAAAGAAAAAAAGGAGGACGAACGGAATTAGCTGGTAGCCGAAGGTTTTTTCGCCTTCGAGAAGCGAGATAGTGTCGCCTTTTAACGGATGTCTTTTTTGGTCAGAAATGTTTTTTTTTTTATGTTTACTGTGACGGATGCTGGTTCCGTTCAGCGATAAGCTTGTGCAGGATTTTGAGATGGATGGGTGAATAGATGGACTGATAAGTGGAAACCACCGTTTTAGGAAATCGAAGTTTCAGAAGTCTTAGCAGCAAGATACGGCATTGCCTGGGAATTGCGTGCTCGAGCGCAAGTAGTTGCCCCTCGAGCAGAGAAGCTAGATCCTCCATCGAGCTTAGTGACCGAAATTTAGTTCCCCTAACGTCTCCAGTTTTATGCACAAGATTGCTATTCTAAACGTTAGATCAGGCGTCGTGACCTTTCCCAAATACCTAATGTATTTCACCAGTTTTGGTCAAAAGTAACGAGTAACGAGTAACGTAATTTGATAGCCGATACCGTAAAAAAGTAACGAAAATACTTTACTCGTTAGTCATTCAGAATACTAACGAGTACGTTACTGCGTTAGCGAAAAATGTAACGCGTTACCAGTAACGTCGTTACTAGTAACGCGTTACCTCCAACATTGTTTTGAAGTAATACTAAAACCTTGATATGGCAATAAGTAGTTTTTTTGACAAGCAATGTATTAGACAAGCAAAGTCTAACCTATAGTCGATCGCAAGATATTAAACGCAGCCCAAGGAGATCCAGCAAAGCTCGCTGGTTACCGTGATTAGTGGTATCCTCCTCTTCCACTCGCCTCCTCTCATGCGTTTGTTCTGCTCAAGTGTAAAGAGTAAATACTTTGTGGGAGGAGCCTATCCTGCGTTCCTTAAGTTGGCAACAAACTGTTGTGCTAAGCTCTCCTGCCACTTGTTGTTAAACTTCGAAAGCTCTCGAAGCGTTCCTTCGACAAGGTGCACCAGAGCCACCTTCCGGGTGGACCGACGTGTTCCTTACTCCGGTGCTCATGCCTCCGAGTCGTCTGCAATAAAATGTTATGTTAAATCTGACATGTCTTTAGGTTAAGGACATATTTTAACCTCTTTTAACTTATGCTTCTTTTGTTAGTGCCCTGACCTGGACAAACTTTACAGCTTTTTATTTATTTATTTAGTACTTTATTTATTCAGTACATCTTCAAGTATTGCAAATATATACCTCTGGAATAAGTCGGTCACATCCGCTGCCAATGTAGCTACAGTAAATTCCCCGATGTCGAAAACCACACTAAGTCCACCATCTCAGTCTCAGTGAGTACCCGCTTAGCATTTGCCTTGTGACGGACATGCCTCAGAACTCCAAACACCACTCTAAGTTAGAGAGTTCTAGCACATACCATAAGTTGTACTAAATCGAGTATTTAATACAGTTATGTTTCGGGGAAGCTCGAATCAAGACAACAAATCAGCGTCATCTTGTTTTAGACATATTTTTTTTGGCATGAAATCCTCCCTCTCTGGTCAGTTAATCAATATTTTATGGCAAAAGTTTTCAATGATATGACAAGATTGAATCGTTTTGAAGGACCCTTTATAGCAACCAAACGTTCCATTTGAAACAGAGAAAGAAGTATTCGTAGCACAAGCTTATATTTTATTCTAATTCATTGCACTGCATATATTAGGATAATATTGTAAGGCTCTGGATGGATGGATGGGTTTAATACAATGAATGAAGTTTGATTAAGATGGTGCGTCCACGGTGACCGTTCGATGCAGATCCGAGAGAGCTCAGCGCGCGCACTGCCGTAACAGCCCCGCTTCTTCTTTCTCCCTGACAGTATACCTCCCTCGGGGAAAAGGCCGGTCCACCGGCCGCACATGTTATGGGACTTGGCGGTAGTACGGTTTGAGTCTCGCAATGTGGACGATATCGGTTGACTTAGAGTGGTGGTGGTGCAGTGGATGTACAGGTGTGACTTCGTAGTTCGTAGAGGAGAGCTTACGAGAGATTCGAAATGGGCCCTTGAAGCGTTTCTCAAGTTTTTCGCACCTTCCAGTTTGACGAGATGGTGTCCAGACAAGAACCTCGTCACCAACATTGTAGGAGACGGGAGGGTGGTGCTCGGCGTGACGAATGATCTGTTGTTGTTGAGATTGCAGGGTGCGAATGCGTGAGAGCTGTCGAACTTCTTCAGCATGGGAAAGGACATCTTGGAGGTATGTGTCGAGAGAAGTGTCATCAATGTACGGCAACAGCGTGTCAATGGTGGACATCGGTTCCCGTGCATATAAAAGATAGTAGGGTGAAAATCCTGTAGTAGCCTGCCGGCTGGTGTTATAGGCATATGTTACGTATGGCAGAATAGCGTCCCAATTATCCTGGTCATCTGTAAGGTACATCGAAATCATATCGACTAGGGTGTGATTCAATCGTTCTGCCAATCCATTCGTTTGTGGATGGTAGGCAGTGGTTATATGATGAATCGTGCTTGCAAGGCGGCAGACTTCTTGAAGAAGGGTCGCCATGAAGGGTGTTCCTCGGTCCGTGATAATGGACTGAGGAGCGCCGTGTCTTAGAAGAATGTTGTATAGAAAGAAATCTGCTGCATTAAGGGCTGTAGCTGCCGGGAGCGCCTTTGTTTCGGCGTATCGTGTTAGGTAGTCAACTGCCACAATTATCCACCGATTTCTTGTTTTTGTTTGAGGAAAAGGGCCAAGGAAGTCAATTCCGATGCGTTGAAACGGTTGGCGGGGTGGAGAAATTGGCCGGAGAGGTCCGGGAGGCGGTTGTGTGGGTCGTTTTTTGGTTTGGCATAAGTGGCATGCTCGCACATATTTGTTAATTGTTCGCTGCATGCCTGTCCAAAAGAATTTGTCACGAATTCGAAAGTACGTTTTAGAAAATCCGAGGTGCCCGGCGGTGGGATCGTCATGGTTAGCTTGAATTATATTTTTTTGTAGGTTACGGGGTACTACGAGAAGCCATTGTCGTCCTTGGGGTTCATAGTTGCGTCTGTAGAGAACGTTATTTCGAAGAGAAAAGAGGCGGGCACGTCGGTGAACATACTGAGGGCAAGATGTTGTGAAACCTTGCAAGTAATGAATCAGTGGCCTGAGAGAGTTGTCAGTGAGCTGCGCTGATGCCATGTCGAGATTATGAAGGGTTGCCGTAATGTCTGCTGTGTGATGCTCATAAGAAAGGGGCGCGTTGTTGGGGAGAGGACACCGAGATAGACTGTCGGCGTCGAGGTGTCGCTTGCCTGATTTATATACAACGGTAAAGCGGTATTCTTGGAGTTTCAAGGACCAGCGGCCAAGGCGTCCTGATGGGTCTTTTAGGCTGGCAAGCCAGCATAGCGCGTGATGGTCGGTGACAATACGAAAGGATGATCCATATAAGTAAGGACGAAATTTGGAAATCGCCCAGATAACTGCTAGGCACTCCTTTTCTGTTGTTGAAAAATTGCGTTCGGCTTTCGTGAGGGTTCGGCTAGCATATGCGATGACACGTTGCTGGTTGTTGTGATGTTGAGCAAGAACGGCACCTATTCCCTCTCCACTAGCGTCGGTTCGAATTTCGGTGTCCTGACGTTCGACGAAGTGACCAAGAACAGGGGCTGTGGTCAACGCATTTTTTAAGTGTTCAAATGACGTATGTTGGTCTGGGCCCCATCGAAAAGAGATGCCATTGCGTAGCAGTTGATTTAAGGGTTCAGCAATGCGAGAAAATTGATGAATAAATTTTCGAAAGTAGGTGCATAATCCTAGAAATGTCCGCACATGTTTGACGTTTTGTGGAACAGGGAATTCTGATACGGCCCGTACCTTCTCAGGATCTGGGCGTACTCCGTCGGCACTGACTAGATGGCCGAGCACTTTGATTTCCTGGGCGCCGAAAATGCACTTTTTGCTGTTCAATTGGAGTCCAGCAGTCCGAATGCATTCAAGAACTGTGCGGAGTCGTGAGATGTGTTCCTCAAATGTTGGAGAAAAGACCACAATATCGTCGAGATAGCAGATACAAATATTCCAAGATAAGCCACGAAGTAGAGCGTCCATCATGCGCTCAAATGTGGCAGGCGCATTGCAAAGCCCGAAAGGCATAACGTTAAAATGGTAAAGGCCATCATACGTTATAAAGGCGGTCTTAGGTTTGTCACTAGGGGCAAGAGGAACTTGCCAGTAACCGCTTCGAAGGTCCATTGATGAGAAGTAGGACGAGCCTTGTAGCGTGTCGAGTGTATCGTCAATTCTTGGCAGGGGGTAGACGTCTTTTTCCGTGACTTTGTTGAGGCGGCGATAGTCAACACAGAAGCGCCAGGTGCCATCTTTCTTTCGAACAAGGACGACGGGGGACGACCAAGGACTGGAAGAAGGCTCGATCACTCCTTTTTCTAGCATGTCATCAATTTGTTGTTTAATTATTCGACGTTCCGCGGCAGAGGTTCGGTACGGTCGGCTTCGAATTGGGTGTGAGTTACCGGTATCAATGTTATGTTCGACCAGCTTCGTTCGGGCTAACGTTTGGGCGCTGAAGTCGAAAATGTCTTCGTAAGAGTGGAGTAGAGAGTCCATTTTCTGAAGTTGGTCTGGGAGGAGAGCTGCGTCTATCATCTTCTGTCTGTGTTCGGTGAAGTTATTGTCGGTGAGGGGCTTGGTATTTGCAGCAGTGGGGACAAGTGTAGCGAAACTTTCCTCAATATGCATCTGGAGTGTGGCGATGCGACTGCCTCGAGGAAGTACCTGCGACTGGACTGAAGTGTTGGTGATCCAGATGTTACATTTATCTCCTGCGATGGAGGCAAGAGAATAAGGTATGACGATTCCTTTCTTCGTGAACGTAGCATGAATAGGTTCGATGAGTCCGAAGGTTTCATTGACTGAGTTCGGAACAATGAGAGTGGCAGCAACGGCCGAGTGAGGTGGTAGCAACAGGTCATGGTCTATATGAAGGACGGTAAGTGGGGTCTCAATACGTTCCCGGATGTCGACTGAAGAATTCAGATGAATTTCACGATTTGCACAGTCAATGAAGGCGGCGGTTGAAGAAAGAAAATCCCAACCAAGAATGACGTCAGCGATGCAGGTGGTAAGTACAGTGAACATGACAATGTATTGGTTGTCACCAAGCCTTAAGTGCGCTGTACAGTATCCGAGAGGGCGCACCAAATCACCATTACCCATGCGGAGCAGGTGGCCCTCAGATGGGGGCGTGAGCACTTTTCGCAAGCGTCGACGGACGTTCTCGGGAATGCACGACTTTGCTGCGCCAGTGTCGACTAAAGCAAGAAAGTTTTGATGTCCTATTTCCACATTCAAATTTGTTGGTCCCGCAGAAGGAGGGTTTTTCGCATATTGTTGAGATGCAGCCTGACCTCCACTGTCGATGCAGGCTGCGGTTTTTAGTTTGACTGTTGAGACGTCGAAGGGATGGGATCACTGAATGGGGAAATAGAGCGGCGACGACGAGGGTAGGGCGACGGTGAGCGACCACGCCGGGGTGAAGGTTGCGCGACGGGGCTGGTTGAGCGGTCATGAGAGACGATTCCGGTGTTATTGTTATCGGCGTAGGGTCGTGAGAAGCGGCGAAAAGACGAGTTATCGACTTGCCGGTAATCATAAGAAGGATGGTGGTCTTCGAAGGTGTTGTGGTCTCGAGAAGGGTGCATGGATGGGGGCTTGTATCATTTAATCGGCGCCGACAATAGCGGAGGACGTGTCCGGGAACGTGGCAATAAAAACATATTGGTCGGTTGTCATGGGTCCTCCAGACATCGGCTTGACGGCGTGTTTGAGGAGATTGTCGCGGTCGTGCTGCATAGGAAGGTGCAAGTTGCTGGTAGGCGCACAGGGGTGTTGGCGGGTGTGCGGCGGGAGCATAGGGGAGTGCTGTGCGTCAGGGGCTCTAAAGCAGAGCGAAGTTCATCTCGGATAGCTGATTTGATGTCGTGGCGCTCACCAGATGGCTGGGATGCAGGCAAAGGTGTGCGCTGCTGCCCAAGAAAATATCTTAGTTCTTCGCGGATGATTGTACGTATCAGGTTCGAGAGGTTTGTGTCGGTGTGCGAAGCAAGAGACACCTCAGGAAGGCGTTCGAATGGCCTCTTGAGTATTCGCGCGTTGTCGAGCTCTTCGTACTTCCGACATTCAGATACTAGTTGAGCCACGGTCGGCGGAGATTTGGGGGCTACGATGGAAAATAATTCCTGTGAGAGCCCTTTGAATAGGTGGCGGATCTTGTCGTCTTCGCTCATCTCGGGGTCGACTCGGCGACAAAGTCGGAGGACATCTTCGATGTAGGCGGTTGACGATTCTGCTGTGGACTGGTATCTGTGTTGTAGTTGGTCTCGAGCCTTCTCTTTGCGGTGCTCGGGTTGACCAAAAGCGTCCGCAAAAGCCGTTTTGAAGCCGTCCCAAGAATTGATGGTTTCTTCGTGGTTGTCAAACCATCGGAGCGATGTGTCTTTGAGAAAGAAGACCACATTGGCGAGCTTGAAGGAGTCGTCCCATCCGTTGTGGTGACTGACGCGCTCGTAGTTCTTCAGCCAGTCATCCACGTCTGAGTCAGGAGAGCCGGTGAATATCTGAGGGTCTCGCTGTCGATGTTTTATAGTCACAGCGGGTGCAGAGCGGGTTCCGGTTGTATTACCTTCTTGATTAGCCATGGGCGGGCGTTGGGTGGTCTGTCCACTGCGTAGCTCCAGGTTTGGGGGTGGCGAGGTGTAGGAAACCGCTGACCTCCACCAACCTGTAAGGCTCTGGATGGATGGATGGGTTTAATACAATGAATGAAGTTTGATTAAGATGGTGCGTCCACGGTGACCGTTCGATGCAGATCCGAGAGAGCTCAGCGCGCGCACTGCCGTAACAGCCCCGCTTCTTCTTTCTCCCTGACAATTTTAACTCTTAATTGTCCTATTGAATTAAAAGACAATTCTTTTCTCACCTTTCCACTCCTCTAAAACCACCCATTAGATTTTCATTGCATGTGCAGAGAGCTTAATTGACCCAAAATGTCAACTATAGCTAAGTCATGTTTCAAAGCACTAGACACAGCAACACTATTGTTGTGAAAAGCACCACTTTACTCGTGACGTTTTGTCCCAATTTTTGTTTTGCTCTAGCACGTAAAAGAGCGACTTCAGGCGCTAGCTCTTGTTACTGATAGTCGTACGGCATTTTTTTTTCTAGGTTTCCCCTTATCACAATGCAAATGCCAGCTTTTTCACGTGACACGTCTTTGTCTAGTCAGGGGAAAGGGGGGGGGCTAGAAATTTGTAAAGCCGAAAAGTGAAGAAGCCGATTAACTGGGTGCTGGTTGGCTGAACCAGATGGTGACGTCACACACCCTAGCTCGACGCTGAGTGGGTGGTTCAGGCATGGGGTCACGCTTGAGGCCGCGCTCACTCGACACTGATTAGCTGATTAGCTGGTGATTGCGCGATCACTCACGCGCCACCGCTGCCCGCCAGGCGGCGGTTGGATGTCGTCGAAGAAACATCTGAGCCCGTGGAGGATTCTTAAAGAGCGAAAAGGTATCAAAGTCCAATTTAGCGTCGATATCTCCATTCCAGGAATTGCTATCGAGTGTACCTGCCACGCGTAAACACAGTCGTTTAACTAACCTACGAAGAGCGCCGAGACAGTAGACGTCAATCCCCAGAGGAATCGCTCTGAAACCAAACATTTCACGTCCAACAGTATTACTCAGATATTTTTCAATCCTAGCCTCCCTGAATCCAATCCAGCTGTACTCTACGTCATAGAATAGTAATTCGCTCTTTCGACATCAACGACATGGTCACTGTTCTTTCCACCTCAACGTGAAGGCGAAGCCGATCCACCTCTTTTCCACGCGTCCGAAATGCCGAGAGAGAAAATAAGTGGAAAGAAGGTAACTATAACTAAATTTCGTTTTGCGCCGTCAATATTTCTCTAAAAAGAATTTGTTTTCGCGTAAAATTAATTTACTGACACGCGGGTCCCAACTAGACTGTTTAAAAAATCATTCTTTTCTTTGCAGGGGCCCTTTATGTGGTGGGATGTTGGGGCTGTCGACCTTCGCGCTCTGCACGCTGCGGGCTGCGGCTCGTGTAGTGGTGAGCCCTCGCGCAGTGACGAAGTTCGATATAAATTAACAATTTTTGTCGGGTTTAGACATCCTCAGTGTGCGGGGAAGATGTAAGAAGCACATAAAGGCTCTCCACTAAAGTCCTCTTTAGTCAAGGGTGAGGGGGGGGGGAGAGAGAGAATTGACGCGCATTACCTAAATAGCTTATTTGCGTTTCTTTGCGGTACAGTTTCTATTGTGGCCGATAACATCCCATTGAATGAAATGCAGAAAGTAGGGACATGCTCTGTTCGGCTTGTCTTCGTAGATTGACGGTACAATTCCGGTTGGTGAACGAAAATATTACATAGGATGTAACGCCGAAAGCCGGGTCAGGTTCTCTTTTGTCTTTTATTAGTCGATTGCTGTTTCTTTTCTTTTCGTTTTAACAATGTGTATCACAAAGGAAATGAAGCTCCCACACAGCCTGTTGTCGAAGATCATACAGCAGCACATACTTTCTTCCCCAAGCTTTATGCTACCTTCAAGGTAGAGTTTCAGCGGGTGGTGGTGGCTTCCGCAGCCAGCCTGAGCTCATTATTCTAACAACAAAAAAAATGGTGCATGAATTTTGTTTTAAAGTTTTGTTTAATACTATTTAAGGTTTGTCCCTTATGCCTCTATTGTGGCCAAGGCACGCAAACGAAGGCCACCGGGGGCTCCCAAATCATAGAGTTCAAAAGGAGAGATCCATATGCGTAGCTAGCGACTTGCGGTTGGAAAAAAATGAGAATTTTCACCAGTCAATATTTCCCGAAGAATACACATTCTGACCCGCTTGACATATTGCTGATGCTTAGTACAGAATTTGTTTGTTTTTACCATTGATCAACTGGAAGATGGTGCTAAACCTCTTCAAAGCGACAGACTACGTAAATTTAAAACCACTGAACGTTTTCGAAAAAAAAAAGTTAACCCCTTAATCTAAAAAAAAAAAAGAAAAAATGTTGTAATTAAAAATTAGTAAAACAAATTGAACTAGCTGAACTTAGTCCGGAGGATGTGTTACATGTCAAGTTTTATGTTTATTTTAAGGTATAATTTTTACCAAAAAGAAATCGAAACAGATATAGTTCGATATTGATTTTAGCGGATGAACATCCGACATAGGCCGATGGAGCACCGGCAACCTCGTTCTACGCCTATATATAACAAGAGCTATCACTCTAATAAATCTGGAGAAGCTACCTTTTGCGCTGAACACTTGGTGAGTGTCAATCGCTGCAATCTACAGAGGATTCCGGCTGTGGCAGTGAGCATGATATTTCACCAAGTACTTTACCAAACTGTTTTTTAGCGATAGCTGTAATGGGCTCTTCTCACCACTGGAGATGACTTCCGTTGTTGATGTTCTGGTTGTTGATATTGTTTGTATGGTGGTTGCAGTTGGCGTAGTAGGGCGTCCATCTTCGATTTTGCCAAATCCTGGAAAAAGATCGCCCGCCACCTGCGGGGATCGAACGTACAAGTTCGCTGGGTGCGACGCGGAAAAGGCCTTACTATAGAGCTCCGCCACAACTTTAACAACCCGCTTTGTACTTTTTGTTTTGTTTTAGTCTTTGATGTTTATTGCAAGCGCTCTCTGGAAAAGAAAAATAGCCGATAACAACATACCGTCCTGGCACTGTCACTGTCAAGAGCTCGAGCTGGGAAACGCGCTTTCACGCGCTTTAGAAAAAGAAAAAAGAAAAAAACATAAGCGTTTGGAATTTCGTAGTACCATAGTTTGCTACGGGCAA